>CANTFG010000179.1:0-163527 GCA_947652605.1 Elmis aenea | reverse complement strand
AAAAAATTATTATAATGTTGTAAACATTAAATTATTTAGGCGTTAAATTAAAGAGCTCAAAATTTTGTTCATATTAATATTAAATAGATTTTATTTAAGTCAAAAAGTTGAGTGTCAATTTATTTATGGCGCCCACTGTACGTCTGACATAGTGCCTACAGAATTAAGTAATGTCAGCCATATATGGCTGACGTAGCAAACAAAGTGTTAAGAGGAGGAAAGGAATTATTGTTTACAACAGGAGTTAGTTACCTTCTATCAAAAACCCTGGCTTAGCGCTAATTCTGGTGATAAATGTTTTTTGTGTCTTTACCGACTTGTCCAGTGTTGTCTGTTTCTGGCTGTCTTTTTAAACTTTACATGTGATGAATGACTTTTCGTGACGAATATTGGATATTCAGGCGAATTTTGGAGCATTTTATGCCAAAAATATATGACGAATATTTGATATGACAAATAGAGGAGCGAACGAATATAAATGTTTCTCTGTATTACAAGAGATTTTAAGGAAAACTGGAAGGGATTATGAACAAAACGAAAAAACGAGAAAAAATTGTGATGTAAAACACATAACAAAAAAATGAAAATGAAGTCAACATATTTTCAAAATGAACAACGGTGACATTCTTAAAACTCCAAGAAATCGATAACACTTTGGCCAAAGAAGTGTGGAATTCGCAAACAAAAGATAGGGAGATATTTACAAATATTGGAAAATATTTAAAAAAAAAAGAACTGTACGATTAAATCATAATCATTATCAAAGTATGTTGATGCATAATTATAATGTACCCATAGATACTCTGGTAGTTATGTACAAAAATTATTATAAAAACATGTAATACAAAAAATTCATAAAAATACAGTCCGCTTTTATTCATCGACAAAGGCATATAAATAAGTCCACTTTTAATTCATTATCAGTTAACATTTGGTCCCTGTCGAGCAGGATATATCAGAAGCTAGAAGATATATACCAAACCAACCAAGAATCTACAAACAAACAGTTAGTAAGGACACCGCCAACAGGTCAAAGGGTCTACTCATGGCCTGAGCACTCATATGGGCTCGACTGTTATTGCTTAAAACAGCGGAGCAGATCTCAATAGGTGGTGCTAGTATCTTTATTTCTAGCCGGTAGCCATAGCCGATAACGTCATTCCCGTTCTTGTTAGCAAATGTACAGTAGCGCGGAAATTTAAATTTAAAATGATAATAGATACCGGGCGTCACCTGTCATCTGTCATTTATTATAAATAAAGTGAAAAGTAAAAATTTCATCTGCGTAATATAAAATATTTTTAAAAGTTAAGAAAATATTAAACTTAAAAACAAAATGTTGCATTCATTATAAACTGCAGCAGTGAAGAAAAAAACATGCACAATTTCCCTGATCCCATAGCGAGAGCCTGCTCGGTACAATAATTGGGTTGTGAATACTGCAAATCCTAAAATTACAGGAAAAGACCCAGCAATGGTTAACAGACATTTTATGCCAAAATTAAACGAGTTTCATGATTATCCGTCCAAAATTAAGAAAATAAAGGTATCAGCGTGTGCACAGGTCTTTAGTACAAGTGTTGGTGCCGCTTTAAATGCGATGAGCCGAGGTAAATTGTAAAGCCTAAATGGGATAAAGGAGGTGGAGTTTGAAGGATTACATACTTTAGAGCTTTGTTTTTTTTTACATTTTTTTTTGTTATACATAATACATTTGATTTCTTTTTAATTTTAATTTTAATTGCTCATTGTCAACAATGATCTATTATTATCTGTTTGAGGGTATATAAATGCTTTTTTTATATTTGCTGTATAATAAATGCATAAATGTTGTTGCGTATTCGTTAATAAGTCAAATAGTTATAGTGTTTTTTTAATATAAAGTACTCAAAATACATTTTCATATTTAAAAAGCATTTATAATTTTCTTAATAATCCGTTGTAGATCATTATTATCTCATTTTAGCATAAAAATATCAAAATAGTATGTAATGTGCGAGACTGATCATTTTGCTGTAAAAATAACAATTACCAATTTATAATAAATGTAGGACGACATTGTAAACCACACAAAATAAATGTTTACTATGATTTTATCCATTTAAAATGATCAGTCAGCATAATGATGACTAATTAATTATATGCTACTTTTTTATGTTATTTGTTAACGATGTTATAGTGCTATGTACTACAGTATTATGAATATATGTAAAACCATGAAAGAGGCATATTCCGTTAATATAAAACGTTGTAAATATAGATAATAAAATTATATTTATTTTTTATTTGCCTTTTTTTTTAAACTAACATTAATTTATTGCAATTTCATTTAATGTAAATATTCTTATCAAGTAAAATTAAATAACTATTCATAGATAATGAAAACGTTTTTCATAATCTATGAATAGTTATTTAATTTTACTTGATAAGAATATTTACATTAAAATTCAAATGGTGTATTTTTAATTACATTCAAATTTCCCGCATTTAAATAAAATTCGGGAGCAGATCTCACCAGATGGCGTTCATAATTGTAACAAAATATTACGTAGAGTGGCAATTCTATATTTAGTATATGTTCTATGGGTCTACTGACTAGCCAATAACAAGTGGGTTCATTTTATTATTTTTTCATTTAATTCAATTTGTCATTCAATAATGACTTAATGACTGATGTCAAAAAACTCATTGCAAGAAGGGGAGTTCTAAAGGCTCACCTTACACGGTTTGAAGATTTCATTAACAAATGTAAAACAGAGCAAGAATATTTAGAACAGACACAGCCTCGCATTGATGCAATTTCAAAGATTTATACTGAGTTTGATCAAATTCAATCAAAAATCGAGGGTAGTGAGGAACAAAATTTAAATCATGAAATAGAGAAAAGTTTATTTGAAAATAAATATTTTAAACTAATTTCACAAGCATCATCGGCATCTAGTACTTCTAGTATACTTTCATCATCAAAATCAATAAATTCGACGTCATAATCTAAATATCAAATTACCACATGTCAACCTACCTGAGTTTTCTGGCTCTTACGACAACTGGCTGTGCTTCCATGATACCTTTAAGGAATTAAAACACAACAATTCAAGGCTATCAAACACTCAAAAACAGTTTTATCTAAAATCATGTTTAAAGGGGGAAGCCGCAAAGGTAATTCAATCAGTCAGCATTTCTGACTCAAACTATGCCATTGCATGGGATTTAATTATGGAGAGATACTCCAATAAAAAGACAATAATTTCAACACATATAAAAAATATAATTGAATTACCAAATATTGGTAAGGATGTGCACCTCACCAATGGAATACAATACTCATTTACATGTTAAATGCAAAATTGGATTACCAATCAAAAAGAGAATGGGAAATCAAAATACAACAAAGTCAATCGCCAAAAATTGACGATTTTACAAAATTTCTAAGAGAACGCTGTAATCTTTTAGTGTCAATCAACTCTAAAACTAATACTACAATGCCATTTAAAGGATACATTAGTTCAAAAACACATACACATTTAATTACTAACAAGTTTCCCTGCCCAATATGTAAGTAATCACGCTTGATTTATGCATGTCAAAATTTTCTAAAAATGTCAGTTAATGACAGATATTCACAAATTAAAAAACTAAATCTATGCACTAACTGCTTAAGATCAGGTCATGGCAAGAAGAACTGCAGATTAAACAATTGTCGTATATGCAATAAAAGTCACAATACTTTGTTACATATACGACATCAATATTATGATCAAAAGGATAATCAACAAGTTAATAATTCAACAAACAACAAGTCTGTTACTGAAGCATATAATCCACAGTGTTTGCACTCTTAAGGGGCCCATAGACTGCGTTTTTACCAGACTTTTATGTTCGACGAACAAGTCTGTTTAATCAAAAACGGCGAACGCGAGTTGCACACAGACTTCAGTTGTGTTTAACAGTTTAAACCAAACGCAAGACCAAGTAAATACTTATGAAGACAACTTATTTGTGTGCAGTGGCGGCGGCATTAGCCATAAAATCAAAAAAGAAAAAGAAACGGTCAAAGTGGGTGAAGGAATGGATTTTGAAGAGAAGCCAGTTTCTCATATTAACCTGTTAACAGTTGATGTATTAACTTTTTTTAATTCCCTTCTGTAGCCTGCCCTTAACGAATCAATAGCTGTTCATATGCTTTGTCTTTCTTAATACGATCACTGTAGTCGCGAGATTTTATTTTCCATAAACATGGAAGACTGCGATACAGTTCTATAAATTCCAATAAAACTTTCTACTAATCTGGCGAAGATCCGTCATATTGAAACAATTCGTGGCGAAATACAAACTGCGCGAAAACTTGTAAACACCTACCTACTACGCTACTGCAGAAATCGTCGTTTTTTAAAACTGTTTGCCGCACACATTTCAGATTTGCAAGAACTGACAAGTTTGTCGAACGAATTCGACGGAGAAATTCTGGCTGAACCTGATTATTTGCATCAGAT
This sequence comes from Elmis aenea, assembly GCA_947652605.1. NCBI lineage: Eukaryota > Metazoa > Arthropoda > Insecta > Coleoptera > Elmidae > Elmis > Elmis aenea. Next base: position 159,034 of record CANTFG010000179.1, on the reverse strand, counting down.
TTGTACGTAACCACAAATGACAGACTTCCAGCTACACACTTCAGTTTTGCGTCGTTTGTGTTCGAACAGACTTGTTCGTCGAACAAAACAGTCTAGTAAAAACGCAGTGTATGGGCCCCTTTATGGGCAGAATCGAATACTTGTTTCACTGAAAATAGTTGAACCCCAGGCCGTGTAGGTGGCGTGTATGTTGCGTTCATGACTAACTTCATTTCATCAACAGACTTACACGCCACCTACACGGCTTGGGTTTCATTCATAATACGCTGCGCAGCGGATTATAAATTAAGGTTTCCATGGTTGCGTACCCTTTATCTATGGTTACCCCCGTTTGGCTTTAAAAAGTCAAAATTAAAATATGAATATTTTAATATTTTGAAATATCGTAATCATAGATAAAGAAAATAAATCATAATTTTGAACGAGCTGTTCGGCCTGTTCAATATCTTAAATTGTTTGTGTTATAATAATAAGTTACAAGTGCAGAGCAGGAGTATAATTTTAAGATAGTGAATAATTTTGACTACCTGGGGGTAACATTAACAGAAATGAAGAAAAGGAAGAAATAGATAAGAGAATAGCCAAAGGAAGTAAAAGTGCCGGAGTGTTAGCAATAATGCTGAAATCAAAAAAGGTATCACTTAAACGCAAAATGTAGAGTGTATCGAACAGTTATCACACCGACTGTTCTCTATGTTTGTGAGATTTAGATCCTTAATAGAAATATGAAAAACAAACTAGAAATATGAAAAGGAAGATACTTAGAATAATATATGGGGGAATCAAGAAGGGAGATATATGGAGAAGACGGTCAAAGAAAAAAATTATGGAAATTTATGGACAAACTAATATAAAAACTGTGGCAAAAATCCAAATATAACGATGGCTTGGATATATCATCAGATTACCTGAAGGAAGAGTAACAAAACTTGTGCTAGATAGTAAATCCGACTCAAAAAGAAGGAGGAGACGACTACGAAAGAAATGGATGGAAGTAGTAAAAAAGATCTTGACGAACTCCGGGTCCGAGATTGTTACAAAATATAACATCAAAATATTTAAATAACATAACTTTTAAATAATCATTTTAAAAGTAATAAACAAAGTCATACAATTTGAACAATAACAAAAGTAATATGTATTTTTAGTGGTAATGGGTGAAATTGAAATTACTTTTCCTTCCCCTTTGATTATGCCATTGTTTCGTAAATGGGAAGTATAAATTTAATGATTTTCTGTTACGAATTATACAATAATTATAGAAAAAAAATTTGGAACGCATACATTCTTTACAAAAAAGTAACGACCCAAATACCACAATTTTTTGTACATACAGTTTTTGTTGTCTAATTTAAGTAACAATGTAATTTGAAAAATAATTCAATTTTAAACTATAAAAATAAATTCAGTCTTATTTATTAAAAATTTATTATAATCATACAGACGCAAGTTCACATGACTAATTCATTTTTCGGGACACCGGGACAGTACTCAAAACCGGGGTGGATGGTCACCCCAACAAAAGTTTACAACAAATTAATATCTTGTAAGAAATAGACCTTTATTTATATTTATATATATAAATATTTTGTATTTCATATAAATATTTTTTATTTTAAAATGCATCTTGATCCTTTTATTTTATCCATAAATAATAAATACAAGTATAAATTTTGAATTCCTATAATTTATACAAGCAAATCCGGTCGTATTTACAGATTACTGTAAATTCTATGACAAGCGTGCAAATTTAAGTGAACCCCAAACCGCTCAGATGGCGCAATTTAGTTCAAAAGCTTGTATGGGCGTGTAGTATCTATTTTCTCTCTTATCTATGATATAATCAAAACGATAAAATCAATTCTAATTCTGAAACTAATTCAACAAATTGTCAAATCAAGCATCAAGACATTAATTCCAATGTCACGTCAAAACATATGCAAAATGCTGTAATTCTATCTACTGCATTATAATATATGCATACAATCATGAAGGAAAATTGATTCCATGTAGAGCATTGCTAGATAATGGAAGTCAATCTTCTTTCGCGACTACAGATTTAATTAGAAAATTAGGTTTACCTATAAATGCAATCAATTTACCTGTTAGTGGCATTGGATTAATCACCACTAACATAAAAAAGCAAGCGAACATTAAAATAAAATCAATACATACAAATTATAAAGCAACAATATCATGTTTAATTACTGATAACATTACTAATTTACTACCATCTGCAAAGATAAATACATCACATTTAAAAATTCCACAACACATCAAACTAGCTGATGCCAAGTTTAATCAACCGTCACAAATTGACATACTTCTAGGTGCAGGCATATTCTTTGAGCTATTAAATCAAAATCAAATCAAATTAAACCAAGGGCCCACTCTGCAAGATACAAAATTGGGATGGATAATAACTGGGCATACTCCCATATTACATCAATACAATTGGTCTCAAAAATGTTTTCATATTTTAAATTCAGATGTTGACATTGACAATCAATTAAAACGATTTTGGGAAATCGAAGAGATTCATATTTCACTCACAAAAACTGATGAAATGGAATGTGAACAACATTTTATTCAAAACTCAAACAAAGATAACACAGGCCGTTTCGTGGTCAAATTACCTTTAAAGGAAAATGCAGATCGTTTAGGTGATTCACTCCAATATGCTACGAAACGATTTTATGCTTTAGAACGCAAGTTCTCACAATGCCCTAATTTTAAGCAAAATTACATCAATTTTATAAATGAATACAAAAAATTAGGTCATATGTCAAAAATAAATCACCCTTTCAATTCAGTATCATTAACATATTACTTACCACATCATGGTGTTGAAACGATAGATAGTTTAACTACAAAACTCAGAGTAGTTTTCGATGCATCAGCAAAAACCAATTCAGAACTTTCATTAAACAATATTTTAAAAGTAGGACCAACAGTGCAAAGTGATTTATTTTCAATACTAATTAATTTTCGCCAACATAATATTGTTCTACTAAGTGACATTGAAAAAATGTACAGACAAGTTACTGTACATAAATCACAACGGGATTTACAAAGAATAATTTGGCGTGAAAATCCCAATGATCAATTTAAACACTTTCAGTTAAACACTGTGACTTACGGTACTGCATCGGCACCATTCTTAGCAACGCGATGTATCAAACAATTAGCAATAGAGAATTATAAACAATTTCCAATAGAATCGGAAATAATAATGAATGATTTTTACGTTGATGATTTGATAACAGGTTCAAATAACATCAATAATGTTTTAAATATTCATAAAAATATCACACAAATTCTAAAAGGTGCAGGAATGGAATTACGCAAAATAACCTCAAATAACAATGAAGTTCTCAATAATATTTCTAATATTAAAGGCGAACATGTCACACAACACAGTGTATTAAATCAATCTAGCATGAAAACCTTAGGTATGGTCTGGAATAGGCAACTAGATGTATTTGAATACAACATAAAAAATAAAAATTATTCAAATAACATAACAAAAAGAACAATCTTATCGTATATTTCACAAATATTTGACCCTCTTGGTTTACTAGGTCCAATAATTGTTCAAGCAAAGTTAATTATGCAAAAATTGTGGCAATTACAATTAGACTGGGATACCCAACTTCCACATGATTTGCATAACATATGTTTAGAATTTTAACTGAAACTGAAACAGTTCAAATTCCAAGGCAAATCCTAACTTCAATTCCCACAAATATACAGTTACATGGTTTTGCAGATGCATCTGAAAAGGCATATGGAATTGCAATACATGTAAAATGTAATGATGAATGTGAAAATACAAAAATTCGATTAATTTGTTCAAAATCAAGAGTAGCTTCCCTAAAAACTATAACACTTCCTAAGTTAGAACTATGTGGTGCATTGTTACTTGCACAAATAATGAAAAAGTTAATTAAATGTTTTAAACATGATAAAATTAATCAAATCTCTTATTGGACAGATTCTACAATTGTTCTATCATGGTTATCAGCACAACCCAACACATGGCAAACATTTTTTCGTAATAGAGTTTCCGAAATACAACAATTATCTAATATTAACAATTATTGGTTTCATGTACCCTCTAAGGCTAATCCTGCAGATATTATATCACGAGGTATGAAAATACATGAACTCATTTGTTCCACTCTCTGGTGGAATGGTTCACCATTACTACTTCAAGAATCTGATACATGGTCAGATTTTCATATATCTAAATATAAACGTAATCACAATGAATTACCAGAATTTAAAAATAATATTCAATAATTTTCATTACAAATTAATTCATTTAGTATTTTTACAAAATATTCAAGCTACATTAAATTGCAAAGAATATTTGCATTTATCTTCCGATTTATCAGTAATTGCCGGTCCAAACAAAATAAACAATTTGATAAAACCTTAACAAACTTAGAGCTTTATCATAGCATGATCAAATAAGTTCAAATTTGTCAAGGAGAATGTTTTGTGAATGAAATCAAATCTTTAAAAACTACGCATGAAGTGCAAAGATGCAGTAAAATTGCATCGCTAAATCCATTTCTTGATAAAAATGGCATAATTCGAGTAGGAGGTCGTTTACAAAACGCTGATATTCCCTATGATCATAAACATCCAACGTTGCTTCCACCTAAACATAATTTTACCTATTTAATAATCAGATTTTATCATGAATTAACGCTACATAGCGGTTCACAAACTACATTATTTACAGTAAGACAGAAATTTTGGCCAATCAATGGCAAACAAATAACAAAACAAATTGTTAAACAATGTATAAAATGTTTCAAAACTCAGCCAGTTACACAAACACAACAAATGGGTCAACTTCCAAGCATGCGAGTAAATCCAGCTCAAGTTTTCAAATTTTGTGGAGTAGATTATGCAGGCCCATTCAAATTAAAGGAGACTAAATTTAGAAATAAAAAATTTACAAAGGGTTATATTTGTATTTTTATATGTATGGCTAGTAAGGCTATTCATTTAGATTTAGCCACAGAACTTACTACAGATTGCTTACTAAATGCATTAAAAAGATTTGTATCAAGACGAGGTCTGTGTAGAAAGATTTATTCAGATAATGGCACTAATTTTCAAGGTGCTAATAAATCAATACAAAAAATAAATACAATATTAAAAAATGAAAATTTCACATTTTATTTAAATAAAAAACAAATAGATTGGAGTTTTATTCCAACGAATTCTCCACACATGGGAGGATTGTGGGAAGCTGGGATAAAATCTATTAAATTTCATTTAAAAAGGGTTTCAACTCAAAATTTAACATATGAAGAGTTTTATACATTATTGACACAAATAGAGGCAGTTTTAAATTCTCGGCCCTTGTTTGCTATGTCAATGGATCCAAACGATCTAGAAGCACTGACTCCTGGTCATCTGCTAATAGGGGCACCATTAATATCTATTACGGATATACATTTACAAGATGTTCCCAAAAAATATCTATCCAAATTTCAACATTTATGCAAAATTACAAGAGATTTTTGGTCAAGATTGTCAAAAGATTATCTAAATCAACTCCAGCAAAGAAACAAATGGAAATTCAAGAAAGAAATAAAACAGTTAATTGGAACACTAATTTTAGTAAAGGAAGATAACATCCCACCGCAAGAATGGCGAATGGGGCGAATTCTAGAAGTTTATTATGGAAAAGACGGTTTTGTGCGTGTAGTTTTGATAAAAACTCAAGGAGGAAATATTAAAAGAGCAATTAACAAAATTTGCATTCTTCCATTCGAACAAAATTGTTAATCAACCAATTTATTTTAATTAATGTTGAATTGTTAATATATACTTTTTATTATTTTGAAATTTATATTTCAAGGCCGGCGGTATGTACGATTAAATCATAATCATTATCAAAGTATGTTGACGCATAATTATAATGTACCCATAGATACTCTGGTAGTTATGTACAAAAATTATTATAAAAAACATGTAATATAAAAAAATTCAAAAAAAATACAGTCCACTTTTATTCATCGACAAAGGCGCATATAAATAAGTCCACTTTTAATTCATTATCAATTAACAGGCTGTGTTGTTTTATTTACTAAATTGTTTTACTTCTTTCTGAAAAATATTGAAAAAAGTTGGCTAAAAGACAATTTATATATTTTTTAAATGTCATCAATGCTTTATACAAAAAAAAAAGATAGAACTCCATAATGTATATTTTGCTTTTAGTACAATCACGGTCTACTACACAGGTTGGGAAACTCCCATATAAAACCGACTGAGGCCGTTAACTAGTTCCGTAAATTATCCCACAGAGGCGATAAGTCTAAGAACCATTCGCCATAAATGATCACTAGATGGCGATACATCTAAGAACCGGTTCGTGCACAAGATTTTGACATAATCAGCGAGATTTATAAGCTTTCGCTTAAAAAATTCGAATTTAATCAATCAGATGATGTATATAAAAATGTTTTAATTGAATTTTTAGTCAGGTTTGTTTAAAATAGGTTCTTAAACTTAATCGCCATCTAACGGATTTTTATGGCGAATGGTTCTTAGACTTATCGCCGTCTAGCGGAAATTTATGTCGAAAGTTCCAGATTTTTTGACAGGCTTCCTAACCTGTGTAGTAGACCGTGAGTACAATACATAAATCGATTGGTTATGTTGTTACATATGGTTCAGCCCGCTTTAACTACGATGTGACTACGATGTGACTACGATTCAACCTACTTAAAACGTTACACATATTTTAGAACCGGATTGGCAGTTGTCGGGACAACAAGCATTGAAGGCATTGGCTGGTGGCTCAGCATTGAGTGGTGACGTACAATTTTTATACGTATCACAGGGTCTAAAATTTTTCTTTTCTTCGTAACAGTTCCTGTCTGCAGCCAGCCTGTTCTGTCGTTTTTCGCAAATATCTGAAACAAGAACCACGGTATAATTTCATTTTCATTTAAGTAATAATAATTAGTTTATTCATCAAATGACGTTCGTCATACAAATCAAACTTTTAAGGTACACTTTAACAAAATGATTTTTTATTAACCTAAATTAACATTAACTGACAATATGACGTTTAACGAGCTTCATACTCCAATGAGGCTTAACCTGTCGGGCGCGCCATTTAAGGTAAGCGCGCATTTTTACGTATCGGACGCATCGGACGGATCGGACGCATCGTATTATTTTTGCTCACATCGCACATTACTTCGGATTTGCGTTACGTATTTACGGCTTAAAGTCAAAGCACGCTCAGCTTTGTTGTTTTGGGCGACATGAGCAGTACAGAAGAAGAATTCGCAATTGCATGCGCGTTAGAAGACGACGAAAAAAGGACGAAGAAAAGAAGAAAACAGAGGTTTTGGGTTCATAACATAAATATGAAGAGAAAATTGTACGGAAAATTTCACACCTTATTTGCCGATTTGGTATAGGATGATGCAAATTTTTTTCAGTACTTCCGGATGACACATCAAAAATTTTGTGTTCTTTTGGATATGTTACGTGCAGCAATACAGAAACAAAACTCTACTTTTCGGGAATCGATTGAACCTACAGAAAGACTAGCACTTTGTTTAAGGTAAGAAAAAAATCCTTTAATTGTTAGGTACATATGTACATAAAAAAATCGTATAAAACTAAACAACGTCAAAAAATAAACTTAAAATATTTCCAACTTTAGATATAACTTTCATTTGGCATTACAAATTGTAGTATGGAGATTGTGAGGAGTCTCCACTATACTGAGTGTAATCTTCTGGTGATGACAATACTGTAGAGGCAACATTTTGATACAATTCACATGAACTAGACGCTGTTGCGTTTCTCATTTCAATATTAGTTACATTTTCAAATAATTTTCGCTTTATTTCTATTTGATCTGCTAATGGAAAGCTCTTAACAGTTTGTGCCATTGTTATGAAAAAGCTTACTAGTGGATCTTCTGGGATCGGATTAGTTTTTTGTTTTTTGTTTAAATACTCTTGAAATACTGAAGCAACAGAAGGATTTGAAGCAGACTCTTTAACTGTAGCGCGTTTTTTAAACTTTTGGATTGAAATAGATGTTGACGTTGTATTGCTCAATTCAGAGTCATCATTATTAAAACTTTGAGACTGAACTGCAGAATTGTCTTCAGTTACTTCTTCCGTATTAGGAGTATTTTTTAATGTTGGAATATTTGTAATACGGTCTTCATCTTCAAATAAATATGGGATTAAAAATGTCAGCTCCTTTTGAAATTTTGGGGGCTTTATATTGGTTGCTGCTTGCCCGCTTCTCGTTTGACGTTGTCTAAGGGCCTTCCGATGATTATCACGTAGTCTCACCCATCGTTCTCTACACGCGTTAGCTGAAATACAATTTTATTTTCAGATTTCTTGCTACTGGAAACTCCTTTAAATCGCTACATTTTAGTTACCGATTGGGCGATACAACAGTTCGTGAAATAGTTTACTCAACTTGTGAAGCAATTTGGGAAACCCTATAACCAATAGTTATGCTAACCCCAGATGAAAATATGTGGAAAGTAACAGCGAAAAACTTTTATAATAAATGAAATTTTCCGAATCTAGTAGGGGCAATGGATGGCAAACATGTTATCATACAAGCTCCTCCTAACACTGGCTCTAATAATTTCTGTTATAAAAAAGCATTCAGCATCGTATTATTAGCTTTAGTAGATGCCAACTATAGATTTATTTCGGTTGATGTAGGAGCCTACGGAAAAAATTCAGACGGTTGAATATTCGCCTCTTCTGCATTAGGAAAGGCTATGAAAAAAAAAAAGAATTACATTTCCCCCCTGACAATCAGCTACCAGGGAGCCAAGAGATATTACCTTATGTTATGATTGGCGACGAAGCGTTTCCGCTGAGCACAAATTTCATGAGACCGTATTCTGCAGATCAAATTAAAAACGATGAAACAAAAAAAGTATTTAATTATAGACTTAGCCGAGCACGTAATGTTTCAGAAACTAGTGTTGGAATTTTAGTACGAAAATTTAGAATTTTCGAAATAAAATTATGTATGTCCCCCAAACATTTAAAAATTGTTGTTTCTGCATGTTGTTGTTTACACAATTATTTGAGAAATGATACATGCTATTGGACTGAAAATGATATGGCTGTTACAATTGGCAATGTGAAAGGATTGAGGAATCTGAATGGAATTGGTAGCAGTCCAGCCGTTGATGCACTAGAAGTCAGGGATAAATATAAAAACTATTTTAATTCCCCCGAGGGTTCCGTAGAGTGGCAAATTAGAAAAGTTCGAGAAGGAAAAAAAAACAACTTAATATAGTTGATTATAATTATACACTAATATGTATAGGGTTGGTGTTTAAAATATAATAAACTGTCCACCCACCTGATTGTTTCATTTTTCCGCCAATTTCTTCCCAAACATTCTGTCGTCTCTGTTGGTTGCTATAATGTTTATTTTTTAAATTATAAATTTCTTCGTACTGCTGTACCAACGCTATCAAAAACCCGTCATCCATTGTCTGCTATATGCACGTCGTAGCGACTTAGTTTTTGAAGTGAAGAATAATATAGTGTCTGTAGTTTGTGCTAAATTCCGAACCGATTCCTGTTGTAACAGGTCGCACACTTGTGCGGATTTCCGAATGACGTCATCAGCAAGAATCGTATAGACCAGGGGTGGCCAACCTGCGGCTCGCGAGCCACATGCGGCTCTTTGAAGGATTATTTGTGGCTCTCGATAAATGTACCCGAGTTCCCTTTTCATTTTTGTGCTATTATATTTAAAAAAATTATTATCGTTCCGTATGTGTTTCAAAATGTCTTTTAAATTACTGACAACAAATATGAAAGACTTAGTGCAACGTTGTAACAAATTTCATTTCCGTCCAAGTTAAGAATGATATGACTCATCGAAAACTGCGCGAACGAACATAAACAGTGGCGTAATCGTCCGTAATCGACCGACTCCAGACCGATTTTGACCGATCAGTATTAACTAACCAGCATCTCAAAGAATTACTGAGAAGTGCTGTCACCAATTATTCACTAAATTTTAAAGAATTATCAAGAGAAGTAAAATAAATGTGTTTAATTTTTAATATTTAAATTCAATACACATATTTTGTACTTTTATTTATGTTTTCAATAAATATAATTTCTGTAACAAAAAAAATTTTAATGCCTTTATTGCATACCTTTAAAATACGTATTTAATTGCGGCTCGCGAAAAATTTCAAATTTTGAAAATGGCTCGGACTATCAAGGAGCTTGGCCACCCCTGGTATAGACGGATTTGATTCTCTTCAAAGAATCCTAAACGGAATTCCGCGTGACCGATGCGTCCGATGCGAATCAATAAATTCGTTGTCCTGTTTAATATAATGAAAATAATCAATTACGTTCGATTCGTCCGTCCGATGCGTGCGTCCGATGCGTATAAATACGCGCTTACCTTAAGGGGGACGCGCAGAAAATTGGAAAACGAGGGTAAAACTTTTTACCAAAACAGCAAAAAAATGATAACAAAAAATACGGACTGAAAATTACAGCAGTCACACAATAATAGATTGTTAGGTAGCCTAATAGCCAGTGTTCCGGATTTCAATGTAGTTTTATGTTAACATTTTTAAAAAAGGTTCCAACAAAATACATATTTTAAAATTAAGTATTCAACCAAAAAACTTAAGCTAAAAGCAAAATGTAAAATGTAAAATGATTTCTTAGAAATGTTACGTACAACTAGAAAAAAATATCTAAAAAGTCATAGCACACTTAATTTTTGAGATATAAGCCAAACTTGACTTTTTTTACGGACAACCATAGTTGGCTTAAATTAAAAGTTTAAAATACACTACAAAAATTCAAGTAACTAAAGAGGCAACACCACCACAGACTAGCGAATCGTGATTGATTGGGACCGGACATTAAAAATATATGAAGAATAAAAAAGGATTGATCTGAAACTTTGGTATGACCATAATGACATGATTTGTTTAACGAAAATATTTTCAAGACGGCGACACTTCCCGAAATAACGGAACTTGACGTCTAATTTCTTATTTCAAATACAATGGTCTATTTTTTATTGCATTTTTGAATTTAACACTTTATATTAGAGGGACTTTTGATAGTATTCTCTATACTAGTCTATACAGTCGTTTTTTAGATTTTTAGACTTTTTTGAAATTTTTTTGATTTCCATTGTGATGCTTAATATCTGCCACCACCATTTTTATAGAGAAAACGCTCAAACTTAGAATATGCATAGAAGAAACATTAGAGCTCATCGTTAAATTTTTGCAATCGATGCATTACTTACAGGGTGACCAAAATTAAATTTTCTTTTAATACAACTTCAGACCACTAAAACTCGTTGTTTTTCAAATACAATGCCCATTTTTTTTCATTTTCTAATGCAAAATAACATTCTGCATCAATCTGTATTTGCATTTCTATACCTATCTGCAATAACTTTCGAGTTATTAAGAATTTTTGATAAAGTTAAGAAAAAATTGTAACATTTTTAAATAGTTAGCCTTGGAAATGATAACAAATGCCAATAGTATTAACTATTAAGCACTTTTATCGCGTTTGTCTGAAATATCCATGGAAATGGAATATCAAGAGTATTTAAACACGGATATTTTGGACTGTTTACATTTATTGACAATATCACAAGATTGAAAGTGCGCTGCCGATCAAAGTATTAAAGTATTTAAATATCTCAGGATGTCAACTTCATTAGTTTCATTATTTGTCACACGCTTAGGTCGAATACTAGCAGATTTCACTCTTCTAAATTGCAAAATGTTGATTTTATTCATTGGAATTTCTGTCTGATCATAACTGTCAAATGGGGATACCTTTCACTGAACACACGACAAGTTCTTTTAATAATCTCGGGGCATTCTCCATGAATATAAAATAAGTTTAAAATATCCGTGTTTTAATAACTTTAGACAATCGCGATAACAGTGGTTGACAGTTATTAATATTGGCATTTGTTGTCATTTTCAAAGCTTACTATTCAAAAATATTTCGATTTCTCTTAACTTTATCAAAAATTCTTAATAACTCGAAAATTGTTGCAGATATAAGGCAGGCTAATACAGGTTGATGTCGAATTTAATTTTGCAAAATTAAAACAAAATTTGGGAATTGTATTTGAAAAACACAAGTTTTAGTGGTTTGAAGTAGTTTTAAAAGAAAATTAAATTTTGAACCCTGTAAGTAATGCATCGATTGCAAAAATTCCAGGTTGAACTTTAAGGTTTCTTCTATACATAGTCTTAACTTGAGCGTTTAACTTCAAAAATTGCAACGGTAGATAATATTAAGCATCACGATGAAAATCAAAAAAATTTCAAAAAAATCCAAAAATCTAAAAAACGACTGCACTTAGGTACAGGAAATGCTATTAAAAGATCCTCTAAAAAAATGAAAATGTGTTAAATCCAAAAATGCAATAAAAAATAGACCATTGTATTTGAAATAAGAAAATAGACGTCAACTTCCGTTATTTCCGTTAAGTGTCGCCATCTTAAAAATATTTTCATGAAATGGATCATATGCAATTAGTGCAATTTATTTAATATAACTCCTGCAGGTGCAAAAACAAAACTAGTTAGTTACACTGTAGGTATATCATCAACGTCAAATGTAATCTGCTTTAACTGTTGAAAATGACGTAAGTTTTACGCGCTTTTTTATTGTCCAATCAAGTGTACTTCTGTTATTTATTGATGATCCAATTAATAAATTAAAAAGAGAAAATATCTGAACATCTGTACCGTCACTTATTTGTAGGTACGACATTGCAAGTACAAAAGTATATATTAGCACCAGGTGATTCAGTTTGACTGTCGCAACCCTATAACTTTGTAAGTATTGAAAATAACCCCAACAAACCTTATATGTTTGAAATCGGCGAGAAATTCTCTATTAAGTGATGTGTTTTTGTTACCTCTATGATGACGTACGTCAAATCCGCGATAGACAACTGTTTTTTTTTTTAAATTACACAGTATACATTTTTTTGTTGATTCGGATAGAGAATTTAATTCTGAATCCGACCATGTACTCAAAAAATGTGTACAAAAAAAAATTCGAGAAAAATCAGAAGTGAATACATTAACATCTAATTTTTTATGTCGACGTTTATTATTTGTTTTTTTTTTATTAAAAATTAATTTTTAATACATTTCCATTCATAGTTACCGTATAATTTTTAAGATGTGATCGTTTTTTGTTATCTTAAATAGACTGTTTGCTATGATTTGAATAAACTTTGAACTGATTTTTCTCGAAACTTTTCCTATGTATGCCTACTTTTTGAGTACCTACATGGTCGGATTCAGAATTAAATTCTCCATCCGAATTAACTAAAAAATGTATACTACGTAATTTAAAAAAAAAAAACAGTTGCCTATCGCGGATTTGACATACGTCGTGATAGAGATAACAAATGCACATCACTTAATAGAGAATTTCTCGCCGATTTCAAATATATAAGGTTTGTTGGGGTTATTTTCAATACTTACAAAGTTATAGCGGTATGACAGTCAAACTGAATCACCCGGTATAATGTACATGGAGAAAAAAGAAGCTCACTTACTTCAAGTCAAATATTTTACTGCCTTGTGGAAGTTTTCAATGAATAAAAATTAAATAGTGATAAACCCGATAAAACCATTTAGAACCGGTTTCAGGAATTATTTATTTCGTTTTCATTCCTGAACGAAAAATATTAATTTTGTTTTCGTTTTCGTTCTTAAAAAAAATCGGTTTATTTCGTTCACCGTTTTCAATTTCGTTTCGTTCCTGGTTTAAATTGAATTCAAAACTGTTAAGACCCTGTATCTGAGACAATAATTTAAAACAATTTAAACAACAGCAACATAACAATTCTGTTATATTTAAAAAAAAACACTTTTTTTCACTACTAGTAATATAGCGTAGCATTATGACGTATATTAGAATGCCGTGAAATTCAATTTCTCTACCTATGCATGGTTACAGGTAAACAATTTTTCATTATTAACCACTGGTGAATAATGAACAAATTTATATTTTTTGATAATGCTGTTGTAGTTTTAAAGAAAAAAAAATTGTAGGACGATTTAGTATGATGGAGAAATTCTCTTTATGGGTATTTTAGCATTCAAAACGTTGATTAAATAAATTAATTTAATTTTAAAAACTTTGGTGTATTTAAATAATACGACTTCCGTAATAAATGAAGGTTGTCAATATCCACACCGTCGATTGACACAACCATTTTCCGCATTTTGGGAAGTGTACAGCTTAAAACTTCACTCGTCATTTTCACAAAACTTAACACAAGGCTCAAATACTAGAGTTTAAAATTATTTTAGGTCAAATTAATAATTATCATCAACAACTGCCATGCCAATAAAACAAAAAACTGTCATTTGTTAAAAATGTGAAATAATTACTGTTTTAAGTCAAAATAGTCATTCATTAACAATATTATTTGGGTTTGTCTTACTAGTAGTGAAAAAAATAGTATATACACCACGGTAGAGAAGTCTTATAGCCTTCGGGCCCTTACATCCCTCGGCGCTTCGCGCTCGTGATCTAATCTGAGCCCTCAGGCTATAATAGTTGACTTCTCTACCTTGGTATATAATATACTATTAAGCCTTTAACATAAGCTTGATAACAAATAATGAAACAATCAAATGCACTATAATTATTTTTCGGTTATTTACCTGTGCACGGGGGACCTTGTATCATTTCAGCAGTAGGCGGTTCATTCCGTCCCGTGGATAATGTTTTATTAAAACAACAATATGTCTGTGGTTCTACATTTTTTGCACATTGTACCGTACACCAATAACTACATGGCGGATGCTTCTGGCTGTTACCGTCAATTATAATGAATATAATTAGGAAAATAATGTTTTTCAACATGTTGTCCAAATCGTGGCGTAAAATGAAATGATTACTAATTTCGTGCTTTTAGAACAGAATTACGAAGGTCAAAATGTGAAGGTTCATTGGAAATCTAAAAAAAGAAGCGATAAATAGATCATAGGTTAAACAGATTATAGAGGGTGTGCAGGAAAAGCTTGCAATACATGGGTTCATTTTAACATTTATTGAATGGTATTTTCAATTGGCTTGAAAAAAAAAATTCGTTGGTTTATCAACCGTTTCAAAAGCAGTAAAGGTACTAGATTTATTTAGAACTTAAGAAAACGTCTAATAGGTTAAAAAAAATTGGAAGAGCTAGTGAAAGGTTTTTAGAGGGGCTGCGAAAAATCTATAAAACGTTTTTACTTTTTAAAATATTGAAATCTTTAAAAAAATATTTTTTGCTCCTTATTTTACTTCGTTGTAACTGGTTGGTATTGTTTTTTATTAGTAATCTGAGTTTTACAGTGCAATGCAGTGCAGATTGTGGAGACGCACCACATACTAAATTAAAGAAAGGGCAAATACGATTGACTTACAAAAAATCCAAATTAAGCGACTCCCATCCGATCCAACTAGCAACTAATATTATATTAACAAAATAACAAACATAAAATCTATCACGATTTTTTTAATTATTACTTAGGCGTCTTGTACAAGTTCACTTTTTAAAAAATTCCAAATAGAAAATAAAATTGTCAAGATACCATTAAATATGAATTTTTTGAAACCTACCATAGATGTGTATAATACATTAAAAATTATTTTTTGAAAAGTTTATTAAAAACCGAACAAGCTCAACTTATTTACAAAATAATAAAAGATAAACAAATACGAATGTTATCATAAAAAAAAACTATTTTTTGCATGAATACCAACCACGAGGTTTTCAGTGTTTTTATTTGCACCCTGTTTTTTCTAACATTGGCCTAAATAATCCTATATTAATGTTATTCATTTTTATTTAAGTAAAAAAAATTCCTGTCAATTTGTAAGATTTGTTTTATTTCTTTATTATAAAGAGAATAAATAAATTATTATTAAATTAACCCTCGTGCGTTGTTCGGATCTTTTTTGACCCAGGGCCAAACTTATTTCTTCTTAACATTTTATTCAGGCATTTGGTGTATCTGAGGTTTCTTGACTTTGTTTTTAAAGTCAGTAGCTCTCGTTTTCTGTATATGTCTTCATTATAAACATATACATTTTTTAAACAAGTTTACTTTAACGGACTTTGTCAGAAACTGATAAAATTAAGTACACTACTAAAACTGGACATCCTGAGCTCAAATATGTTAAAATTATTTGGCGCTCTCAATTACTTAGCGTAAAAATTCCTTTTAAAAGTTCCGTTTGACAGTTAGGTTAGGTTTTTTAATTCGAATTTTCTCATGTTAGGATAGCTAAAATATCTTTGTAAAGTGTACGAATATGATTATAAGGCATTAATGAAACTATATTTGTATCGATTTTGTGTTAAAATAAGCTAAAAATAACGTAAATCTTATAACATACCCAAGTTCACAACTGTCATTTTTTGCCGTCTTGAACTACCATTTTCAACTTTCTTGACCTTTCTGAGATCGCAAGGTGGACTCTTTTAGATCTATAAGGATCAGATCAGTTTCAGTTGGAACTAAAATTTAAATTTTAAGCGACTATTAATTTATAATTTTAACCATTAACTTGTTATTTGGGAGTGGTAGTTAATAATGCCGGTTGATTAACATTATTCGATTATCACGTTAACTAAAGTAAGATCTAACACATCAGTTTTTACAAAATAACCAACTGTGAACTTATATCTTAGCAATAAAATGAAAAATAATAGTACCAATAAATATTTTTCAGCCAAACTGTGTGCAATTAATAAAAAGCAGTAACTGCAACATGTTATTCGGTAATGAGCAGCGTGTTGACTTTCATCGGAGGGTCAGGTTAGAAGTCGGAAGTTTTTTTTTGTAGCTGAATAATGGGAAACGCTAAAATAATAGTTATTTAGGTATGTATCAAGGCCTGTTTGCTGGCCTCGACTACGTCTCAGCCAACAAACCAGACGCGGCCGAAAAAGTACGTTTTGGCGGAGGTGCATATTACATTTTTTGTGCGATCGAATTAAAAACAATTTAAATTTTTAGTAATTTTTAAAATTATAGGTTAGAAACTTCGTGACATTCTGTCACTGACAGATGACGGCGTATGTACTGCATTACCGGCCCTCTCCTTAGCAACGGCCGTAAAAGTTACTTTTCAGGCCGTTGCTAAGGGTAACGGCCTGAAAAGTAACTTTAACGGCCGTTGCCAAGGATAGGGCCGGTAATGCAGCACTTTATGGTTGCTAACGCGTCCGTCAAACAGCTGTTTCTAGTACGATCGCACAAAAAACAACTTATATATAAGATGACATGCAGCTGTGCGCATCGATCGGTATTCTGTTAAAGGTTGGTAAGAGTTTTTTTTTTAAACTAAATAACGGGGAACACCAAAATAAGATGTCGTAGAGCTGTGCGCAATATTATTTCATCGGCATTCTGTTTACTGTCATCAGAGGGTCAGGTTAGAGGTCGGTAAAAGTTTTTTTTTAAAGCTGAATAATGGGGAACGCTAAAATAAGATCAGCATTCTGTTTGCCGTCATCAGAGTATCAAGTTAGAGGTCGGTAAGAGTTTTTTTTTTAAGTTGAATAATGGTGAACTCTAAAATAAGGAGACGTGCAGCTGGGTGAAACCTTATTCCTTCGGCATTTTGTTTACTGTCGTCAGAGAATCAGGTTAGAGGTCGGTAAGAGTTATTTTTTAAAGCTGAATTATGAGGAACGTTAAAATAAGATATCTTGCAGCTGTGTGCAATATTATTCCTTTGGCATTCTGTTTACTGTCATCAGAGGGTCAGGTTAGAGGTCGGTAAAAGTTTTTTTTTTTAAAGCTATAATAATATGACGTGCAGCTTGGCGCAACGCTATTCCTTCGGCATTCTGTTTACTTTTTTTATCGATTTTATAATCGATACAAATATAGTTTCAATATTGCCTTATAATCAAATTCGTACACTTTACAAAGATATTTTAGCTATCCTAACATGAGAAAATTCGAATTAAAAAACCTAACCTAACTGTCAAACGGAACTTTTAAAAAGAATTTTTACGCTAAGTTATTGAGAGCGCCAAATAATTTTAACATATTTGAGCTCAGGATGTCCAGTTTTATTAGTCTACTTAATTTTTATCAATTTCTGACTAAGTCCGTTAAAGTAAACTTAAGCCAAATTTTTATGGTATAAATATTTTCACACCTAGGATGTTCGGATCAGTTTTGTCCTATAATAAAATAACACTATGATTCAGCCGATTTACGTGCCTACTTGGGATTACTGATTTTAGCAGGTGTTTTCAAATCTAAAAATGAATCTACTGAAAGTTTATGGGACGCAGAAAAGGGAAGAAGCACTTTTCGCGCGACAATGTCTCTGGAATATTTCAAAAAAATTTCAAGAGCTATAAGATTTGACAATAGGAAAACCAGAGGTGAAAGAAGAAGAGGTGATAAATTTGCGACAATTAGAGAAGTTTGGACCAAATGGGTAGAAATTTTGCCGAATTTGTTCAATCCCTATGCTTATGTCACGGTTGATGAACAATTAGTAGGATTTAGGGGTAAGTGCCCATTTAGGCAGTATATGCCAAAAGAACCTGGACTTCAATTTTGGGTTTTATATGATAATAAATCGTCATATGTATAGAATGTTCAACCCTACACTGGTAAAACTCCAGGTGAACCCAGGGAAATATCAGGGAATGAGAGTTATACTTGACTTATGTCAAGGTTTGAAAGGACATAATCTTACTTGCGACAATTTTTTTACATCGCATCAACTTGGCCAAATGTTGATACAAAGGAATATTAAAATGATTGGTGCCCTACGAAATACCAAGCTTCTAGGAGTATTACAACTTACAACCCAAGCCAAAAAAAGAGATAGATGCCATTTGTGTTCACAAACAGATAACAAAAGTTCAAATTTGTGCACAAAGTGTCAAAAATACTGTTGCAAGAAACATTAGGTGCAAATCTGCAAACAGTGTGTGAAATAAGATTGTTTATTTTATTTTATATTAGGAGCAAATGTCCAACAATTATTTTAAATATATTTTTTATTTATTAGATGACTTTTAATACACAAGTAAGTAAGTATGACACCTGTTAACATACCTAATTTGTTAATTGCATTAGTATTATAATGGTTTTAGCAGCTATTGGTCATTTTGGACCCGAGCACCTTATTGGTGTAGCGGCAATGAACAACGCAGCAGGGTTAAATATTTAAAAAATTATAATAATTGTATTTATATGCTTTTAACCCTAGAACACTAAACACATGTACAGGTTACACAAATACTAAACACTCGTAATTTTTACGAATTTTTTTATTATTGGTAGAAACAAAACAAAAATAATAGAATTTTCCTTAAAACATAAAACAACAACAAAAATAACTCTTTATAAAACCAACAATTCATGAAACATAATTAAAATAAAGTTAAATTGCACAATTCAGGCAACAAGAAGCCCGATGTTCACCGCAAATAGCTTTGTTGCAGCGGCTGCAATAATTGGTAGTCATTCTTCGAAAAGGTGTCGGAAATTGTACCTACGCTTCTTTTCAAGTTGAACGGGCCTTTTAGGCAACATATCTATCTATTATCTATATATTTAGAATATTGCATATTTCTTGAAGAATTGAACGGTGCAGTGTGCACTAAACACTCGTAAAATTGACGACGAACACCCCATAACTTTACGGAAAATTGTCTTACCGCAAATTGGTCAGAGATGCAACTAATTTTAGTCAAAAGATGCAGCTACTGATGATGACACATCGATCGCACTACCGGAAACATCCAAAGTAAGAGAATCGCTACCGAGCTGTCGTAAATTTTACGTATGTTTAGTGTTCTAGGGTTAAATTTGCAAAGACATGAATGCACGGGGGGTTAATTGCCAGAAAAAGTACTTACACAAGAAGGTTTTTAAACAGGGGGTTGTTTTACGGGAGGTTATTAAAGGGGAGGTAATGTCCGGGACGTAAACTGCGCTAGAACCATCGGAAAATTGGCCTAAAATAAATCGTAATAATTATTGTTACTACAAACTAGGGAGCCGCAAAAATATTTTAGGATATATAGGGGGCCGCTACTACTAAAAAAATAAGAACCACTGTTCTAGAATATAATTATATACAAAAAAACGTATTTGCCTATCAAAACAGTAAATTTAGTTTTAATTTAACTCATAGCAATCTTAATTTTTTTTGGTGAGAATTAGTAATGTACGTAATAAACTTCTCGATAATAAGATATTAGGGTTTTTCATCTTAGATATTTTTGCCTAGCTCAGGATTCCGGGACGAAATCAGACTTCTTCCAGGGATTTCCCAGGATCCGGAAGGTAATAAATTATGTCAATGTTTTGGAATAAATACTTCCGGTTTATTATTTGATAACAAGTCCAGGTCGTATTATAGGTGTGTAATACATTTTACTCCATGATTATTATAAATAATCAAATAATATTTGTGAGAGAAATATACATATCAAACTTGACCATTCCATTGCAATTTTATTTTAATGAACACAATTGCGTAATTTTTACGATGAATTTATGTAATATGATTTAAGAAAACAAAGTGATATATGCTTAAGTCACATTACCTTATTCTTAATTTATTAACAAAAAGTCCTGCTACATAAAATACTCTCTCAGTCTCTATTCTCTATTGATGTGGGTGGAATCGTCTTGAGAGCATTTAGCAGTTGCATCGCTTTGCATGTTGGAACTACAAACAAAAAACTAATTTTCATCGTTTTTGAAAATTAACTGTAACCTTTTTACTTATGAAAATAGAACAAAATGATATCACGGTTTTTTATGCAAATTTTTATGATTATAACTGAAATTTTTTAGCGGCCTTGACTTTTGAGATATGAAGAAAACTTTTATTTTTTTGAATGGAAACCGTAGTTGGCTACAACTTTATAAAAAGAGGTTTTTGTTTTAGCTTTTTAAAAATGCATAGTTTTATATATTTGTTGCAAAACATAACCCAGATATGGCTGATTTTGTAAAAATTCCCTTATCAGAGTTGCCATGATTTCCTAAACAAGTGTTGTTCACAATTATTAAACAACTAAACGTCATTTCCATATTCTGAAGCCGCTACGTTTTTACATTTACAGGGTGCACCACGACCCTGAGATTCTTCGATAGCTCCTTTATTAATGAAAATATCAAAAAATGTTTAATACAAATATTATGTGAACCTATTTTTTACATAACCTAAAATTATTTTCAAATATACAGGGTGTTTCGTTTGACCGGCACATATAAAAATTTAATTTTTTTAAATAGAACACCCTGTATATTTTTACATTTTTGGATTTCTCTTCAAATTTACTTTAAAAAATATAAAAGGTTATATGGGTCTTAAGTCAACCGTTTTCGTAAAATTTACATTTTTATGAAATTTTTGAGCAATAAAGCACTTTCATTTTTTTTAACATTAAAGTTGTTTAAAATAGCGGTAAAATTTCGTTTAAAATTTAGATTGACAATAAATTAATTAACACTTTGCGCTAGCTACATTTAAAAAATATTATACAGGGTGTTTTTTACGCTTGGTCAAACTTGTGAAACTTTAAACATCCATGTCATTTTTCTTAAATACAACACCCTGTATATTTTTACATTTTCTTGTAGAGAATTTAATTGTCTTTCGAAATTATTAAGCATGTCCTATACCTAAAGTTAATATTTTTCGAGCTATCTCGATTTTTATTAGTATTACTAAGGCAATTAAAATATTTTAAAGTGGGCCATGGACGTAAGTCGTAATTTTTCAAAGAATTTTTAAACAAAAGAATAAAAAGAGCTGGAACTTTAATTTAAGGCAAATAATGTACTCCATTTTACCGAAATTTATCGTATAAATTGTTCAAGATTATGTCCTTTTTCTACGCACAGCCGTAGACCTTGTCTGTCAGACTAGCTCCCTTTATAACATTTCGGGGGTTATACCATCAAAAGCAACACGAATCCTGTTCTGCACATCTTCAGCAGTTGTTGGGGGGGTCTTGATACACCTGTTTTATGGGTCCCCACAAAAATAAACCTATAGGGGTAAGATCAGGTGACCTAGGTGGCCAGGAGATTGGTCTACCTCGTCCTATCCATCTATTAGGATATTCTGTGTTCGGCAACTGCATTACTTACTGTGTTGCTTTTAATTGTATAACCCCCGAAATGTTATCAAGAGTGCTAGAGTCTTTGAGACAACATCTACTGCTGTGCGTAAAACATGAACAAGGATATAATTTTAAACAATTTATATGATAAATTTCGGGGAAAAGGGGTACATTATTGGAATTAAATTAAAGTTGGAGCTCATTTTATTCTTTTGTTTAAAAATTCTTTGAAAAATTACGACTTACGTGCATGGCCAACTTTAAAATATTTTAATTGCCTTAGCAATACTAATAAAAATCGAGATAGCTCGAAAAATATTAACTTTAGGTATAGGACAGGCTTAATAATTTCGAAGGACAATTAAATTCTCTACAAGAAAATGTAAAAATATACAGGGTGTTGTATTTAAGAAAAATGACTTATCGATGTTTAAAGTTTCACAAGTTTGACCAAGCGTAAAAAACACCCTGTATAATATTTTTAAAATGTAGCTAGCGCAAAGTGTTAATTAATCTATTGTCAATCTAAATTTAAAACGAAATTTTACCGCTATTTTAAACAACTTTAATGTTAAAAAAAAAATGAAAGTGCTGTATCGCTCAAAATTTTCACAAAAATGTAAATTTTACGAAAACGGTTGACTTAAGACCCATATAACCTTTTACATTTTTTAAAGCAAATTTGAAGAGGAATCCAAAAATGTAAAAATATAAGGGTGTTCTGTTTAAAAAAAATAAATTTTTATATGTGCCGGTCAAACGAAACACCCTGTATATTTGAAAATAATTTTAGGTTATGTAGAAAATAAGTTCGGACAATATTTGTATTTAACATTTTTTGATATTTTCATTAATAAAGGAGCTATCGAAGAATCTCAGGGTCGTGGTTTTTATCACCTACAATGTAAACTTCTAACATAAGCTTTTCCGAGTATTCAAATTTAGCCATGTTTACAATAATTCCACAATAAACAGATATAAAATATAAAAGAATACACGGATTGGCTTAAAAAGTTTAAAATTTACCTGGTTATGGCGTTTAGTTGTTTAATAATTGCAAACATCACTTGTTTACGAAATCATGGCAAACTTTAATAAGAAAATTTTTGAATTATTATAGATAACTCGGTTACTTTTTGCAACAAATAATAACATTATATATTTTTGAAAAGCTAAAAAAAATCTCTTTCGCGTAAAGTCATGGCTAACTATGATTTCTCTTCAAAAAATTATGAGTTTAGTTCATCTCTCTAAAGTCAAGGTCATTAAAAATAATTTTAAATCAAGCATAAAAGTTGGCATAAAAAACCTTTATAACATTTTGTCATATTTTAATAAATAAAGAAGTGACAGTAATTTTTCACAAGCACTTAGAGGGGGGTATCAACAGATAATCATCTCCAAAAAGGGGAGACGTAGAGAAGGGCACTTAGTTATTCTCAACGAGATCGACACGCATCCGACATTAAATATAATCTCGGATAGGTTATGCACCAAGTTAGCCATTGAGAAAACCTTTGGAATCAAAATTCCAACA
Source organism: Elmis aenea (assembly GCA_947652605.1). Lineage (NCBI taxonomy): Eukaryota > Metazoa > Arthropoda > Insecta > Coleoptera > Elmidae > Elmis > Elmis aenea. The sequence goes on along the minus strand of CANTFG010000179.1, from coordinate 135,315 downwards.
CGGGATCAATGGGAGCGTCAAGAAATAGAGCTAAATGGCCTAGTCTGATATAAAGACGGGTCAAAAACGCAAAATGGTACAGGCTGCTGAATATGGGGAACAGTACAACTGAGACAAGGCAAATCTGTAAGCCTTAGACCAGGGGTGGCCAACCTTTTTGGAAGCAAGGGCGCAATTAAGAATTTTCAGAGACGTTGCGGGCGCAGTAATATGTAATGACGTCTTATATATTTTGTTTTTATTTTTAAAGCTACATTTAATTTTTTTTTTATTTCTTAATTTTAATTTCTTAAAAAAAAATTGTTTTTTAAAATTTTTGTCATTTTTAATTTTAAATCTTTTTTTTTTATTTTACTTATAGGTACGTTAAAATCCCATTATTTTTTGAAAAAATCTTCTTTTTCTACATTTTTAAGACAACATAATACAACAAAATAATAATAATAACTTGTAATCTTTAATAACTTTATTGAACGACATTTATTACATAACTGTTAACAAATAATAATTGATCATGTGTTATATCATAACACATGGTCAATTATTATTTGTTAATGAGAAGGTTGAGACTGTATCTGTTGGCATAATTTTTCAAAATCAGGGCAGTAATTTGATACTGCCACTCTTAAACTGTCATTCAAATTTTCATCCGTAAGACGTGATCTAAACTTATTTTTAATAAATTGCATTGAAGAAAATGTGGCTTCACTTAAGTAAGTTGATCCAAAAAATGATTTTAGCTTCAGTGCACAATTTTTTAAAATTGGATATTTACGTGCTTCAACTAATTTCCAAAATTTGTTGTCCATGTTCATAGCTTTTAAAGCGACGTCATTTTGTAATTCTACAATTTTCAATTCTAAATTTTCTAAATTTGTTGTATAAAATCTATTTATTTCTGCACTTAAAGTAGTTATGTCAACATTAATCATAGGATTTTGAAAGAAAAATAAAATCGGTTCCAAGTCGTCAAATTGGTTAAATCTTTTATTAAACTCATTATTTAATTTTGTTAGATAATTAATATACGTTCGAGTTATTTATGTATCAAGGCCAAAAAGTGTAACTTTTTCGGCCGCGTCTGGTTTGCTGGCCGAGACGTAGTCGAGGCCAGCAAACAGGCAAGGCCGAAAAAGTACGTTTTGGCCGAGGTGCATATTACATTTTTTGTGCGATCGAATTAAAAACAATTTAAATTTTTAGTAATTTTCAAAATTATAGGTTAGAAACTACGTGACGTTCTGTCACTGACAGATGATTGCGTATGTACTGTACTACCGGCCCTCTCCTTAGCAACGGCCGTAAAAGTTACTTTTTCGGCTGTTGCTAAGGGTAACGGCCTGAAAAGTAACTTTTTAGGCCGTTGCTAAGGATAACGCCGGTAATGCAGTACTTTATGGTTGCTAACGCGTCCGTCAAACAGCTGTTTCTGGTGCGATCGCACAAAAAAATTATTTTAATTTACCGGGAATCGTGTCGCGGGCGCATAATAAACCGCCCGCGGGCACCCCTGCCTTAGACAGTGTGCCTGTGCAACCATATTTCAAGCCAAAGAGTACGCTATGCACTTGTGAGCAGAAACACTATTAGAAAGAGATTTTAATAATAAAAGAATCTTTATAGTGTCAGACAGCCAAGCAGCGTTAAAAGATCTTGGCTCGTCGGAAATAAACTCAGGACTTGTTCTGAACTGCATACGGGCCGTCAACGTGCTAGAAAGCAGGAATAATGTTAAACTGGTATGGTGCCCAGGGCACACTAATATACCAGGGAACGAGAAGGCAGATCGCCTAACCAAAATTAGCAGCTAGACATTTATCTTCGAACCAGAACCCGCAGTTGATACATCCTATATCCTATGGTACAGCTAACCGGTGTCTTAATGAAATAGTAATACAAGGGCATAATGCTCATTGGAAAAAAGTTGCAATACAAGCCCATTCTAAGGCTTTCCTGTCAATGGTCTCGAACGAAAAGACAGAAGAAATGCTCAGGCTGAGCAGAGCAGACATCAGAGCAACCACAGGATTGATCACAGCTCACAGGACACTGTAGGCCAAACAAACTTCTACATAATAGGGCTCTCAGACCGATATATGCAGGATGTGTTGTAGAAAAAGGAACTCCCCATCACGTAATATGCCAGTGTGAATGATTTACACCCTATAGGCGTAGACTTCTAGGGATGGAAAAAGCCAACCAAGAAGAGTTAAGCAAAACACCCTTAAAGAAAATCCTGGAGTTTTTCAAAGACACAGACCTCTATAAGGGACTACAATAGACAAATAGACCAATAGGTCGCAGTACAGGAACCCGAAAGGGGACCACCTCCGTGGAAATAGTAAATAATACAGTCAATCTTCAAAAATTATGAAATTTGATTTTTTGTCTGTGGTGCCAAAATGGAAAGCGATATAAAAATAATTGCACAAGAGAGCGCTATCAGATGTTCGCTAACTATTACGGTAATCGAGATAGGTACCCCGTAAAACATTCGTATTTGGTCCACCCTGTATACTTAACTCAACTTAAATAAAAAGTGCAATAAAAATACTGTTAATAGGGACATGATTTCAAATTTATAAACAAAGAATCGTTTGCTCTCAATTTCGCAACGATAATCTAGATACCAAAACTTTATTAGTTCATGGTTAATTATTGTGAGACGATTTAATATTTCACAATCTTAACCTTTCGTTACTTCATCGTTTTAATGACCTTTAAGATAAACATTTGAAGCGTAATATAGTTCACTTGTTTACTACCCTAAGAATATACAATATGTTAAAAACACTTTTAGTGCTTGCATACCTGGCAATATTTTCCAAAGCTAATCCAACCTGTACGCAATGGTGCTGGGATCATAAAAGCGTATATACGTATTGTTGTGAACAAATGGATCAACAATTTTATATAATACCAGAAATAATCATTGTTGTGCCAAACTTACCAGAAACACCAGGTATGAATTTTGTTTTCCCCTGATATTTTTTTATTACCGTAATAAGAGCGCTGAAATATAGAATGGCCCAAAAAAGGCTATTGTGCTTATTATTTATCACCAGATTTTTGCGTTGCGGCGCTCAAACCTTAGACAAAACGTCACTCTATTATTCAAAATATTAAAATTTATGGTTCATAGTGTTCGATAATTTTAATCGCTCTCTTATAAAACCGTAGTTTTTAAATACGTTACCTTTAAACTTTACTTTTTTTTTTAAAGAGTTACACCATTTTTAGGTTATGTCCTGGTGTCCCGGTCCCCCAGGGTCGGTTTGCCGTTTTTCCTTTTTTTTTTTAAAGTTGTTCCGCACTGATCTTGTGAAATCTGTCCGCGCCGATAACAAACAAGGGAAGGAGTTAAGAAAAATGTGTTTTACTGTCACTTTGTTGTGAACAGGGCCGGACATCTATATGTCGGGGGCCGGGTACAAAAATTTGTTTTGGGAAATCTTTACATTGAACTAATAAAATTTAAATAATCAGATATACATATACGTTCCTATATCCAATATTTCGAGTTGATATTTACTGCAGTACATAATAAGTTTATTAGCAACAATAAGTTTTTATTACAACACAACAAAACCACAATATTTTTTTTTTTTTTTTAAATTTTATGAGACATCAGTTTTTGAACAGCCCATTTTTCAATTGTATCTTTAAAGTTTGTCGTTGTAACTGTTTTATTTTTCATGGATAATATTGCTAAAGAATTACGTTTCTCTTGAGAAATTGTATATCTGAGGTATGTTTTAAATAATTTTAATTTACTAGACGAGCGATCTGCACTGACCACAGTGACCAGAAGAGTACCATAAATTCTAAGTGCATCTTGGGTAAAAATTAATAATACATAATTTTTCGGATAAATTAAAGCAGATTAGTGGTTTGATCTTAAAATAAGGATTTTAATACTATTATATTTAATATTAAAAAACTTCGTTTATAACTTCTTTCTCATTTAAAATATTCAAAAAAAAATTGTAAAATTTATTTACCTACATATTTTTCAGTTTAGTTCAGGTGAACAAGTTTCTTTAACAAAAAAATCAGTATTATATAATTTCAAAATTTAAGGTATTGACTTAAATCGTTCGTCTATTTGAGAAATCAAGGTGTCGATCAGGACACAAAACAAAAAAAAAACAAAAATTTGTTACAGTGTCATCTAAAGTTTCACCATTACCTATCTCATCGAAAAAAAAACAGGTTTGTATTTTTCATATACGATGGGGAGAAATTTTTGCACTTCTACCTAGTCCTTAATCCTTAATCCTTGAAAAATTGTTTACTTTCGAATTCAATAATTTTAAATGTTAAGTACCAACGTGATGCTCTGACTTTGATGATAAAAAAGCTGATTCTGTTATGTCTTTGAAGCTTATAATTTATTATTATCCTCTTGTGTTTATTTTGTTTTAATTTTTTTTTTCGCTTTCCATTTCAAACACGATATTATGGCCCGTACAATTTGAACTGTTTCTGCCCTTTTTAAACAACTGTTGCTTCTCATTAGTTTTTAATATTTTTTTAAAGATTTCTTTTCTATACAACTGATAAATTATTTTTTAACGTTTGCTGTTTTGGGACCCCCTCTACGTTGGGGGCCCGGGTGCGTTGCGCCCATTACACCCCCCCACTTGACCGGCCCTGGTTGTGAAACACCTTAGCGCGGGTGATATTAAAGGGAGTAAAACAAAGTTGAGTCATTTGTTAATCTGTTAATTAATTGCATGCATTGAGAGGGGATGGACTTCGGATGATTTTATTTGTTGTTGTGACATCGAAAAAAAAGAACATCAACACGGGATTACTCCCATCTATTAGTAGGCTGTGAACATGTAAAATTATTTTTGCTTATTTAAAGAAAAACTACAAGAGTAAAGCATAACAAACCTTATATCATTGAAACGAGAAAAAAAATAACCTTATTAATAAGGCCACAGCCAACTATGACTTCCATTTAAAAAAATGCAAGTTTGTGCTATAACCCGGAAATCGAGAGTGCTATGAAAATTTCGTTAACATATTTAAAATCTACGTAAAAATGTCTATAAAAGCCAATTTTTATTTTTGTTCCAACTCATATGGCTACGGAATTATTCAAGTTTCAAAAAATCGACCTCTTTCAAAAAGTTGATGACATAGGTCAAATTTGAAAATGGCATCAGATTTTCCATTAAATTCTGCACAAATTTGCTAATTTAAACGTTTCTGAATCTCTAATATTAACAGAGTTACCCATACAACAGGTTAGAAAAATGGGCACCCTGTATGTATACTATAGTTACATGTATGCTAATAATTTACAAAAATCAACCTGTTTTTAAAATCTACGTAAATTTCATACAATATAACAAAGGTCATGACCCATTTCTTTGTCTAGCAGAGATTCCCTTAAGAATGTGTTTTTTTTTTGTACAATATTTTAATATCAATTAAATCGATACTTTCGTTAGTCGACCGTGCATCCCTTTAACCCAAGTGCTAACGATTTATGGTGTCACTTATTACAAATGCGTCTGGCCACCTGCTTACGTAATAAGTCAATCACCTTTATTCCACTTCTAATTATATCCTTTAAATATAAACAGATTTGATTTATGAATTATTGTTGTTAAACTAACGCTTTAAGAGCTGCTTGAACAAGACACTGACTAAACAAATTTAAGTTAAAAGACATACTCTAATTTTAAACTATCCACAATCGTTTAAAAGTCAGTAATAGTATTCGAGAATACATAACTTTGATGTAATTGATTTTATTAATAATTATTTATTCATATTGTTACTTTACCTTCCAAAGTTTTTTGCAATATTTAAAGATCACCCTGTATAATTATAGTTATTTTTAAAAACAAACAAGATAATAAAAGTGGTAATCGAAGCCATCTGGCAAAGTTTTTAATGCCCCCTTCCCGGCGTTGTCATTAAAATTTACTGACGAACAAGAAAGGTCTAGTACTTTTTTAAGGGGGTAAAAAACAATCGCACAACTCTTTCATTTTTTTCTTTTCAATTATTATGATTATAAATTTTGCCACCTCTGCGAAAGACCGCCCTTAGGCGGTGCCTGATTTGCCTTTGTGCTAGCGACGCCCCTAATAGTAGAGTAATGGTTTCTAGAATATCGTGTACATAAACTCATTTGTTACAGATACTACAAAAACCACAACCTCCAGTTCTCCAACTCCTACTAGTACTACCGCTTCCAATACTATCTCTTCTACTACTACTTTCCCTACAACTATTTCAGGTAAGATTTAAAAAATATTTACGTCATTACTGCTAATTGACATTAATTTAGGGAGCATTATACGGTTTTCAGTGTTGTATTTAACCCTCTGTCTACCGCAAAAAAACTATGCATAACTACCGTCCTGGGTCCAATGGACCTTATGTAAAGTATCGTACTTTCTTTACCTGTTACCCTCCTGTACGTTATGTATTGTTATATAATTTACATAATGTTTTTAAATATTAATTTATTTTGTTTAGTTTTTACATTTCTCACAAATTGTTCTAGTTTTTCTATCTTTTTTCGATAGACAAATGCTGCAACAGTTCTTCTTTTTAGGAGGCTTAAGTTGACCGCTGGTAGATGCTTGAGGACTTTCTATTTTTCCCCATGGGTCTCAGCTTACCTAATGCTATAATAAAATTTCTCCTCTTACGTAATTTTTTGTCAATTTCTGTTAAGAGATAACCAAACTATGAAAGCGTTCATTACACTTATGTCGATCATGTTGTAGAAAACAGTAAGTGGCCATCTTCTTGTCTTTATTTTCACACTGTATGCTCTAGTCATCTGGTCCATAGTGTCTTCTTGGTCCCATTGACTATTATCTTATTACTGTGAAGAGTACTAAGAAGTGTCACAGTTTTTACCTTTTTCGGGCAGTACGAAAGAATCATTCTGTAATTTTGAAAACGAAAAAGTGTAGAATAAATTTCACGATTTTTTGGGTTTGTAAAGCAATTAGGCAGCTCTTGTTTGTTTTTACGAATCGTCCCTATCATGGCTAGCTTTTTTGATAATAAATGGGTTGCAAGCGAATAGGAGGTGAAAAAATTGTCCCAGGTAATATTTCGTCCTGAATTCTCAATATCTCTTACCAATCGTTTTACTACATTTTCGCCTTGATTTTTTTCTCTCGTTTCACAATCTATACTGGCTGCATCAATAAAATATATTCTGCAAGAAGATAAGAAAACCCAAAACATCTGGGAATCCCCTAAATGCGTGCGATACGTGCTATGCCTAAACATGTGGGTCCAGTGGACCCGCGTAGTAGTTGGCGGTAGAAATTTTGTATTAAAAAAATGTATAATTGTAAAAAAAACTTTCAATGAAAATTAGGAAAACAAGTCCCAAAATGTTAGGAGTTTAAATACACACAGCATTAGCTTCGGAACGGGTCCATTGGACCCGTTTGGTAGACAGAGGGTTAAGTGAAAAAATTAAAATAAGCAAGCCTTACAACTTACAATCTACTATCTTACCTCCGCAGTGCGGCCTTAGCTTAAAGGTTAATGTGTTGTTTTTTCTTCTAGATAAAGCACCCTCTAAACAATGGATGTGTCCAGTTGACCCCATAGACAGAAAATGTGTCATCTCGAGAAGCAGCAGCCCAACGCCATGCCAATTTGACGAGCAATGTGTTATAAACCATTCTCAAAGAAAAAGCAAATGTTGCTGGGATACTTGTCTAAAACATAAAACTTGCAAACCGGGAATACTGGTTTAACATAAGTTGCATTTCAATGATTTTATTTATCTAAACAGTGTCCCAGATAACATTTCCAGCATGGAGATATGCAGGGTGTCCCCGTTATCACCGCGAATATATTAAGTGGTGATAGAGGACCTTTTTCTAAGAAAAAAATTCCAGTGAAATTTTTTCCTAAAATCAAATGCTAAGCTGATATCAACACTTACTTGATTTTTTTACACTTCTGCATTTATAAGACTCTGTAGCCGAAAATATCAATTTTATCGTAAAATACTTTCAAGCTTTTTAATAGAGCATGAAATTCTCTACAAAATTAGCTCTATTTATTTTTTATCTACAGGCAATGGTTTGAGAGTTATAAAGCAGTTTGTACAAAAAAATTTAAACAATTTACAAAATTTAATTGTTTCTTAGACTTTGCAACCGCTGTATCTTTAAAACGAAAGGTTGTACAAAAAAACCGACGGACCATTCCGGATAGCAAATTTTATGGGCTACAACTTTGTTCAAGTGAAATTTTCGGAAGATCAAACAGATTTTTCGGAAAAGCTGAAAATAAGGAACAGAGTGTAAAAACTAAATTTCCCACAAATATTGTTTTGTATTTAAAAATGCTTTTAAAGAGAGCGCGATTACGTAATTGAATGATGGAGATCATTTTGAACACTTATTGAAGTAATTTTGTGGTTACATGTTAATTTTATTGCGTCCAGATGGATTTGCATTGTTTTGCATTTTATCGTTGTTTTTTTTATCACCTTTTTCACTATTATAAACATTTCTATAATACATTTAGTTTTATTGAACAACATATTTACCGAAGTTGTAGGCCGTTAAATGTCTTATCCGCAATAGGCATCCGTTTTGCTCTACGACGTTTCGTTAAAAATATGCGGCGTTTATAAAAATTTGCATAACTTATTTATATGCAATTTTACAATTTTTTGTTAAATTTGCTCGTTAGCTCCTTAAAAAAAAATGATAAGGGGTGGTTTTCTGAAGAATTTCAAACTTCATAAAAAGCTTTGAAACTGATGAGATACCTAATTTTATGAATGTTGCCGATGCTATGGCATTGTTAAATACAAAATATCATTATTACCGGGAGTTTTTGTTTTTCGAAAACGATAAAATGCAAAACAATGCAAATCCACCTAGACGCAATAAATTAACATTTAACTACAAAATTACTTCAATAAGTGTTCAAAATGACCTCCATCATTCAATTACGTAATCGCACTCTCTTTAAAAGCATTTTTAAATACAAAACAATATTTGTAGGAAATTTTGTTTCTGCACTCTATTCCTTATTTTCAGCTTTTCCAGAAAATCGGTTTGATTTTCAAAAAACTTCACTTGACCAAAGTTGTAGCCCATAAAATTTGCTATCCGGAATGAGCCGTCGGTTTTTTTGTACAACCTTTCGTTTTAAAGATAAAGCGGTTGCAAAGTCTGAGAAACAATTAGATTTTGTACATTATTTACATTTTTTTGTACAAACTGCTTTATAACTCTCAAACCATTGCCTGTAGACAAAAAATTAAAAAAACTAATTTTGTAGGGAATTTTATGCTCTAATAAAAAGCTTGAAGATATTTTACGATAAAATTGATATTTTCGGCTACAGAGTCTTATAAATGCAGAATTGTAAAAAAATCAAGTAAGTGTTGATATCAGCTTAGCATTTTATTTAAGGAAAAAATTTTACTTGAAATTTTTTCTTAGAAAGAGTACCTCTATCACCACTTAAAATATTCGCGGTGATAATGGGGACACCCTGTACATATATATACCGGGTGTAAATGAAGTGTGGTACAACCCCTTCTTTTTCTTTAGTTTTGATTTTAAATAAATGAGATTTTAGACATATGATATGTGCAAAAATCCGGTCTTTTTGAGCCGTTGCACACATTTGTTTCACTTCCGGTTTCACCGGAAATGACCCCAACTTATTTTAAATGGAACACCCTGTACATTTCTACATTTTTGGAAAGAGGAAGCGATTTTGGATACATATGCACTATTTTGGTTAATTTTTATAACCTCAAAAACTTTTTTTAAACAAAATTTAGTTTTATATTAAGGGTGCCATGACCTGCACAAATTGTTTTTAATTATGTCAACAATTGTCCAAATAACGTTTTTGTAAATTTTAAATGACATTTAGGTTACTTTAATCGGCTTTGAAGGTTGAGGAATCGGTTTTTTGACAAAAAGTCATTTTTTTTAAATGGAACCATGCTGGTGCTAGCGGTTATTTAAATGGAGCATCTTCTAACGAATCTATCGATACCAATAACTTGTATTTTTATTAAGAGTCTACTTTAAAAATTTCAAATTATTGTGAAAATTTATTAAGAGATCCTCTTAATCGCAGTAATCTAATTATGTTAAAATGATTACCAACATTTTTGGACTTTTTAATTAAATCACTATAGTAGTTAAACATAAAACAACAATCATTTGTTTTGTTGTAGTTATGCACAGTGTACTACGATTAACAGAACCTCTTAATAAATTTTACAAAAATTTTAAGTTTTTGAAGCAGACTCATAATAAAAATACAAGTTATTGGTATCCATGGATTTGCTAGAAGATGTTCCATTTAAATAATCGCTAGTACCAGCATGGTTCCATTTAAAAAAATTGACTTTTTGTCAAAAAACCGATTCCGCAACCTTCAAAGCCGATTAAAGTAACCTAAATGTCATTTAAAATTTACAAAAACGTTTTTTGGACAATTGTTGACATAATTAAAATCAATTTGTGCAGGTCCTGGCACCCTTAATATAAAACTAAATTTTGTTTAAAAAAAAATTTGAGGTTATAAAAATTACCCAAAATAGTGCATTTGTATCCAAAATCGCTTCCTCTTTCCAAAAATGTAGAAATGTACAGGGTGTTCCATTTAAAATAACAAAGTTGGGGTCGTTTCCGGCGAAACCGGAAGTGGAACAAATGTGTGCAACGGCTCAAAAAGCCCGTTTTTTTGCACATATCATATGTCTAAATTTTCATTTATCTAAAATCAAAACTAAAGAAAAAAAAGGGGGTGTACCACAGTTCATTTACACCCGGTATTATAAAGATACAGGTTTGCTTAAATTGCAAGAATCATGAGAGGAGCTACCTTATATTTTTAAAAGTACAAAATTCCTCGTACTTCAGATGTTATAGCAAAAAATATTAAATTTTGAATTTCTCTTTTCTCTTATAACTTTTTTGTTTTATTCATCAAATCAATTTTGTTACTTTTTTCTAATGGGCCGTAAAGTTGGCTATGGAAATTTGTTTTTTTCTCTTTCCAATGAAATGTTACTTGCCATTTCTATTTTTATTAATAACTCACAAATGCAAAATCGTTTATTACCCACCTTTTATCAAGCTATTTATGTAAAAAGAAACAAAAAACAACTAATTAAATGTCAATTGTCTGCTGAATTTCGGTATCCGGTATCATTTATTAGAATTTAATAGTATTGCTGTGTAATTCGATATGTTGTGATTGCTATATTCTTTGCCATAGCAAGTAATTAATAAAGTTGGTTTCTCCTGTTGCTTGATTAGGTTAAATTAAACGAAAGTTGCCGGTTTACAAAACAGGTTTATTCTTTATAAAATTCTTTTTTTTAAAAAAGATCTTAAATGTTTCGCCGATTTTTCTTTATCGGCATCCTTAGCGCTAAAATTTATTTTATTGTTATTATACAAGTTTTTCTTTATATATTTAGTTTACAAACATAGTTTACTAACTTAATTCTTAACAATACTTACATGTTTTTTTAAAAATGATGAAAAATGCTTACTAATGTTAAAATAATATATTGAAATTGTTAAAAATTGCATTAAGCTGTTGATTTTTAAAAAGCGGTGAAAGGAAAAACTTGAATTGTTTTTATATTTTATTAGAAGATAAGCATATTACGAATTTAAAAAAACATATTAAGAATTGTTATTAAAATATTTTTAGGCAATACAAATTTTACGGCACAAACACGTTGAAATTTAACTGGTAAATGAATAGAATCTCGTTCTTAGAAATCGGTTTACGAGTTTAATTTTTGATAAAACAAATTTTTGTTCCATAAGTTATTGTTATACTTCTAAAAATAAATGTCACTACTTAAAAATACAGAGCTTAGGCAAATTATATATACGTATTATAATGAAAAACTGTTAATTATCAATTTTGGTTATACAGGGTGCGCCATTAGTGCGATAAAATCCATTATTGCCCTTAAATCCAAAATACTGTCATATGGAGATTTTCTTGCTGAATTCGATTATGCAAAAATATACTGGGTGTTCAATTTTAAAAAAATACCTTTAGTGACGCCCCACTTTTATGAACCACCCTGTATACTTGAAACTAATTTTAAAACATGCACGTGTAGAAATACTATAAGTTTCATTAAAAACTTTTTTTTATTAAGTTGACATTAAGGGCAATAATGGACTATCGCACTAATGGCGCACCCTGTAGAGGAAGGCGGGGCGGAAGGGAACCTTTAATATAAAAGAGTTGTAATTTATTAATTTAAGGTACGATAAATCCAAAAATTTGTGTTTGTATTCTCTGTTTATTCCTTTTTTTAAATTTAATTACAAATTTAAAAATAATCGTAAACTACTAAGTTTAAATTAAAAAAGAAAAAAAAATGGCAAACGGTCCGTTCTGCCCCGGGGTTGGGGCAGAACGGAACCTTCTTTGCAAAATTGTTTAATTTCTTAAAAAGAGTCAAAGTAGTCATAGTAGACGTTATTAAGCTTATTATTCGAACAACGTAATAATAATAAAGTAGATTTTTTAACGATATATGCTTAACAAACTTGAAATTAATTAAATAAAACATAAAAAATTAAAAAAATTATTTTCATTATTCAGTGTCTGTTAAATCATAGATAGTGTCAACAGAAGGTTACGGTACAAGAAACATATTTAAAAAAGAAAAAAGAAAGAAAAATCGGACATGGGGCGGAATGGAACCTCGGTCCGTTGTGCCCCGGTCCGTCCTGCCCCATCCGTTGAAGTTAGATCTAGTTCAAATTCCTCTAGAATGGTCCATGAAATATACAACAGTAAATACACAGGAACGTAGTCCAAGACTCGTAGTTTAAGGATATATCAAGAAAAAATATAATAAAATTAAAGTTTTTGCTCACTTTGCATATTATGATGACAACCAATTACAACACAGAACGATAACACAAGCAAATACGGGACACGTGCGAATACGCTTATCCAGAATTGTCCAGAATGACAAAAATATCGTCAGTCTGTTTGTTATGCGTTAGTAAATAGTTCCTAAAAGTTTTCTTAGATAGTGCCTCGGTACAATTAAAAAAATAAGCAGTGGTCCGTTCTGTCCCGTTGTTCCGTTCTGCCCCGCCTTCCCCTATATGTAGTATATTTAAAACATACAAAATATACATATATAGACACTACATAACATTCATATAACCTATCCTACGATCACTGAAAAAACTAATTTTTAATGGCATAACATATAAAAGTTTTATTTATTGATATTATTGAAACATTAAAGAACCCTGATTACATTAATTTATTTAATAGCAATTTGTAAGTTTTCTGAAATATATTGTCTGTGTCAGACCTATCGTTACATGCATTTTTATTAACATTTATGAAAATACTTTCGGCAATTAGACGTTTGAATTGATTTTTTCGTGATACATAATTTTAATGTTTTCAAAATTAAATTCATGTTTAGTTTCTAGAACATGTTCTGTTAAGCTGTTAGTGCATTAAATATTATTTGTATTTTTGGACTTTAAATTTTCATTTAGTTTTTTTAAATGACTTTTATGACCAATGACCATACATTCTGTTTCTTAAATTTTGTGAAGTTTATCCTAAGTATACAGGGTGTCCCAGATTACATTTCCAGCACAGGGATCTCGCTTATTATAAGAGATACAGGTTTGCTTAACCCGGGGATCGGTCGCTAATGTGTCCAAAAGACCGACAAATATAAAATTTGCGCATAACTCACAACTTACGCATGCGTCAACGCCTTGCATCTAGTTATGCTTCAAAAACGTACTAATGCTTTTAATAAATTAATAAAAAATTAAAAAATTCTGATTAAATTTTTATATTAATTTTTTATTTTGTTGGACTAATTACTAGGGTGTAGTAGAGTTTAATTTGTAATAATGTGTATATAAATATAAAAATAAATTTTAGGCTACTTACGTCATTTTTTACCTATATAACATCATCATCTGCATTTGTAATAATAACGTTAGTTGGTCGAAGTGACCGAACCGCGACCGCTCTCGTAAAATTTCAATGTGCGACCGATCCCGGGTTAAATTAGATGAATTGTTCCTTGGCATAAGAGGAGCCACAATCAATTTTTAAAAGAGCAAAATTTCTCGTGCTTTAGATGTTATAGCAAAAAATATGAAAATGTCGAATTTCTTTTTTCTCTCATTTTTTTTTGTCTTAATCATTAGAACCGTTTCATTTGTACTTTTTTATGGTACTTTTTAATGGAGAATTAACTGTAATTTTAGATTATTTTTAACACCTAATATTTTCGAGATATCAACCTTAACTCTATGAAAATAATAACAAAAAAGTACTAATTAAATGTCAAATGACAGATTACCATTTGTCTGTGGTATCATTTATTAGAATTTCATATTATTGCACTGTAATTCGATAGTCTTTGCAGTAATTGTTATAATGATGGCTACATTTAAAAATAGTGAAAAATTTGACATGTTGAGATGCTACATTCCTTGCTATAAAAACTGTGTAAAAACAATTCTAATAAATGATACCGCAGACAAATAGTAACTGTCATTTCACATTTAATCAATTGTTTTTATTTTCATAGATAGCTTCATAAGTTATGAGTAATATACGATTTTTCTTGATTTTGTGACTTATTTATAAAAATAATGTAGTAAGTAATATCTCATTTTAAAGTGAAAAAAAAGCACATTCAACTATTCCATAGCCAACTTCGGGGCTTATGAGAAAAAATGAAGTTAGGGGTAATATCTCAAAAATGGTAGGTGCTAAAAATAATTTAAAATAACAGTTACATTCTTCACTAGAAAGTACCAAAACAAAGTACAAATAAAATGGTTCTAATGATTTAAGACAAACAAGTTATGAAAGAAAAAAGAAATTGGACATTTTCATATTTTTTGCTATAACATCTGAAGCAAGAGCAATATTGTACTTTTAAAAATTAATTGTGGCTCCTCTCATACTAAGGAATAATTAATCTAATTCAAGCAAACCTGTATCTCTTATAATAAGCGAGATCCCCATGCTGGAAATGTAATCTGGGACACCCTGTATAGTATTACAATTTTTGCATGGACAAAGGTAAATTAAATTATTTTTAAGTTGTTTAGGGTATGGAATTTTTTAATTTGGTGTATGTATCTATTAAAGTAAAGTAATTTTTGAAAACCACTTTTATGTTATATTGTTTAAACATTAACATTATTGCTAACTTTTCTGATAAATTATGAATATAGGCAATTTTATAGAATTTAGTTAATTCTTGTGAATTGCTTGCAGGTGTTTAAGTATTTTTGGTTTGGTTATGAAAAAGGTATTTATTTATTATTATATTGGATAATTATTTTGTAATAAAAAACTTTTAACTTTAGATAAATTTTTAGAATGAAATATGTCATGTGAAAGTAACATTATTCTTCTTTTAATGTTTTTACCTATGTTTATTTTTTGATGTACTGGATGGTGTGAATTAAAATTTAAAAGACAGATTTGCTATTTTTTCTATACCAGTTTGTATATTTTGAACCATTATTGTTATCTCTCAAAAAGTAATGAAACAAATAGTTTTTTTATTGACTTGTTTTGGTTATTTGATTGGTTTCTCAAAGAAACCATATTCTTTTAAATTTATTTCCAAATTTCTGTAATTACGCAACCTTCGTTGCCTTTTCTCGGGATATATGTAGCTCCAAGTATATTCGCTCAGCTTCTACAGTTTTTATGGCAAAGAATGTAGAATCTCAAGATGTCAAAATTTTCGTTATATTTAAATGTAGTTATAATAATTACAATTGCTATAAAGATTATCGAATTACACAACAATACTATAAACTAATAATTGATACCACAGACAATTCATACTGTCCTTTGACATTGAATTAGTTGCATTTTGTTTTTATTTTCATAGATAGCTTGATAAGTAATTGGTAAAATACGATATTTCTTGCTTTTGTGAGTTATTTATAAAAATAGATGTAGCAGTAATCTCATTAAAAAAATAAAAAAAGAACATTTAACTGTTCCACAGCCATCTTCGCGGCCCATGAAAAAAAAATGAAGTTGGGGGTGATATCTCAAAAATGGTAAGTGACAAAAAATCTAAAACAACTGTTACTTTCTCCATTATAATGTACCTTGAGAAAATACTAATAAAATTTATCTGATGATTAACATTAAAAAGTTAAGAGAGAACAAAAGAAATTCAACATTTTCATATTTTTTTGTTATAACATCTGAAGCACGGCGAATTTTGTTCTTTTAAAAATTGACTGCTGCTCCTCTCATACTTGTAAATAGTTCATTTAATTAAAATAAACCTGCATCTCTTATAATAAGCGAGATCCCCATGCTGGAAATCTTATCTGGGACAGTGTATATTGCGATGTTATTCTGTAGTTTTTAAAAACGTTAATGTTATTTCTTATAATAAAATAGTTCTGTATTTTTGAACGAATGCAATAGTTGATACATGCTGGGCCAATCACTACGAAAGACATGCCAATAACTACAAACTGCGTAGTCTTTAAACAAAAATTTATTTTTACCATTAAAAACTTATGATACATAAAATTCGAATTTAAAATATAAAAATAAGTCTATTGGTCTACACTACATTTAAATTTTTATATTTTAATATCGAAAAATTAATTAATTATCTCACTTGCAAACATAAAATTTTGCTTTAGGGAGCCAGTAACTATCGCAGTTACCCTATGTTTTTTTAAATCGGTTAACCGTTATTTTTTTTTCGTCAAAGCAATTTTTAACCGAAACCGTTATTTATAATAGCAGAAATAACGGTTACCTTTAACCAAACTATATACTATATACACTTTTCCATGGGACACTATTGCTATCTCCGTAAATAATGAAAATACAAGGGTGTGTTATGGGGTTCGATGATTTTAAGAAAAACAAACACTTGGTTTTAACGCTTAATTTAAATAAAAATTGTAGAATACGAAAAATATAATAAATGAAAACAAAAAATTTAAACTAGATGATTATTGTAATAACTTTGCTGTTGTATGAATGCTGAATAATGAATGTAATACATGTAATAGAATATCGACGGGCGCATGTATCGTGTATATTGCAAAGTGCAACTTAAGCAAAAATAAGTTCAGTAAACAATGAAATGACAGAGCAAAAACTATTAACTGAAATTGTGAAATAATGAAGTAACATAATGTAAATTAAAAGAAGTTAAAATTTAAGTAAAATAAATATAAAATTGGATTTAAATATTGCACTATATTATAGTGCCTATATTATAGTGACTATAACAACTTTATAACAGTTGGTTAAAAGGGACAAAAGATAGCTATTTAAATTCGAAAAAATTTTTAAACACTTAATCTATTCATCAATTTAATCATCATAGTACCATAAATTAGATCAAGCTCGATATGCAACTTTTCAACATAGGTATATTTTTATTGTTTATAACCACGCCTCAATGTAAGTATTTTAAATAAGTTACATATGTATTATATTAAAATTAGACTATAATTTTTGTAAAAATAATGTTGTTGTTGATTACCTATTGTATATTGATTAGTAATGTAGTTTTTTCAAGTGTTAATACTGTTAATTTCATTTCCTTTAAAACAAAAAGCTTTAAATATTAAGATTAAGAATGACTTATAAACTAATTGTTTGTGTTTAAAAAATTATAGCCCTGAAGATGCTCCTAAAAATAAGGAGCGAAACGTAGGATTAGTAGACGTTGAATAAAAAAATATACCGTCCAGTAATACCAGATTTTTATTTCTTCGCTTTACAATTTATATACAACGGACGTTCATACACTTAAAAAAAAATTTAAACTTAAATATCTCGGCTATTGTTGCGAATACACAAAAACGTCAAAGGAAAAATGTGTTGTAAATTTTGTTTTCTATAAGATGGTGATAATCAGATTTTTATTTATAAATTACCGTGCGAGATATTTCACAAAACAACTTTTTTAATGGCAATCGTAGTAGGAGATGACTTAGATTTAAATATTGTTTTTTCTCTTTACAATGATTTAATATTTTGTAAGTCTATTTTCAAAAATAAGCAAAATAACTTAAAAAAATGCAATTTCTCAAGATAAAAATCTAGGTTGCCATGGTAAAAAATAATTATTGTGTTAACTGGAAATAATGTAAATCGACAAACCTATGAACCTATATATATATATTTTAAATCCTTTTTTGCTAATGTCTTAGTAAGAGGTATAAAATACATTTATGTTATGACTATTAGTAGGTATGATTATTTTAATTTCGCATTACATTTGTTGTAATATCACTGTTTAAAAAGTGACATAATAAACAAGCAAAGCTCGAAATAAAACAATCGAAGACGGTTTTTGTTTTTTTCCTGGCAACCTTGATTTTTATCTTAATATTTTGCATTTTTTAGGTTATTTCGCTTATTTTTGAAAATAGACTTACAAAATATCATATCATTGTAAATAGAAAAAAATAATCTTTAAATCTAAGTCATCGCCTACTACGATTGCCATTTAAAAAAAGTAGTTTTGTCAAATATCTCGCACGGTAAAAATCTGACTATCGCCATCTTGTAGAAAACAAAATTTACAAACCATTTTCCTTTGACGTTTTTGTGTATTCGCAACAATAGCCGAGATAATTAAATTTAAAAATTTTGATCGATTTCGGTTTTTTCGTTATATCACGCAACCCATGGATTTTTAACAAAACAAGATCTGGTTTAAAATACACCCCTAAATAGCTAACTTTTTGATTATCTTCGAGGTATGTGTTTGTGTGTATACAATGTTTAAAATGCCGCTTCAGGCGTTCTAATAATTAACCTCATTTGAGTAAATGACATCTGTCAAAATATCGTTTCATGAGTGTGTTTTTTCACAGAAATTCAAGAGAGTCAAATAAGGTTAAACAAACAGCATCATTAACTACCACTCTCAATTTACAGGTTATTTGTTAAAAAAATAAATTAAAGGTCGCCTAAAATTAAAATTTTAGTTCCAACTGAAACTGATCTGATCCTTATACATGAGTCCGTCCACCTTACGATCTCAGAAAGTCAAGAAAGGTGGAAATCGTAATTCAAGACGTCAAAAAATGACAGTTGTGAACTTGGGTATGTTATAAGATTTATGTTATTTTTATATTTTAACACAAAATCAATAAAAATATAGTTTCATTTATGCCTTATAATAATATTTGTACACTTTACATAGATAATTTAGCCATCCTAACATGAGAAAATTCGAATTAAAAAACCTAACCTAACTGTCAAACGGAACTTTTATAATGATTTTTTACGCTTAATAAATGAGACTGCCAAGTAATTTTAACATATTTGGGTTCAGCAAGTCTAGTTTTATTAACCCACACAATTTTATCAATTTCCGACAAAGTCCACTAAAGTGAAGTAGTAAGTAGTTCCAACTTTTGTCCCGTTTAACAAACCTTGTATTTTCATTATTTACGGGGATAGCAATAGTGTCCCATGAAAAAGCGAAACACCCTGTATATATGAACCAGTTTTTTAGACAAAAATTATTTTAAAAAAATACAAAATCTGTATTCAATGCGATTAGTTTACAAGAAGTCATTACTGAACGCCTGATTGTACATCTTCCTCTTCTTCTATACAGGGTGTCCCAGATTACATTTCCAGCATGGGGATCTCGCCTATTATAAGAGATACAGGTTTGTTTAAATTAGATGAATTATTCCTTGGTATGAAAGGAGCCACAATCAATTTTTAAAAGAACAAAATTCGTCGTGCTTCAGATGTTACAGCAAAAAATCTGAAAATGTCGAAGTTCTTTTTTCTTTCATAACTTTTTTGTCTTAATCGTTACAACAATTTTATTTGTACTTTCTAAAGGTACTTTTTAATGGAGAATGTAACTGTCATTTTAGATTTGTTTTAACGCCTTCCATTTTCGAGATATTACCCCTAATTCCATTTTTTCTTATGGACCGCGAAGTTGGCTATGGAATAGTTGAATGTGCTTTTTTTTTCTCGTTTAAATGAGATATTACTTGCTATACCTATTTTTATAAACAAGTCACAAAATGAAAAAAAATCGTATTTTACCCATCACTTATCAAGCTATCGATGAAAATAAAAACAAAAAACAACTAATTAAATGCTAAATGACAGTTGCCATTTGTCTGTGGTATCATTTATTAGAATTTCATATTATTGTTGTGTAATTCGATAGTCTTTGTAGTAATTATTGTTATATGATGGCTACATTTAAAAATAGCGAAAAATTTGACATGTTGAGATGCTACATTCTTTACCATAAAAACTGTGTGGAAGCTGAGCGAATATACTTGAGCTATATCTTGAGAAATGGCAACGAAGAGTGTGTAATTACAGCAATTTGTAAATAAATTTAAAAGAATATGGTTTCTTCGAAAAACCAACCAAAAATCCAAAACAAATCCATAAAGACTTACAAATATCTATTTTGCACAGTTTCTGTTGTAAAAAAATTGATTTCTACATTAAATTTTTTTAATTAGTTGTAAATGTGCTCATAATTATATGATAACAAATTTGCTACAAAGACCATCGAATTACACAACAATACTAAACAATTCTAATAAATGATACCGCAGACAAATGGTAACTGTCATTTGACATTTAATTAGTTGTTTTTTGTTTTTATTTTCATAGATAGTTTTATAAGTCATGGGTAAACTACGATTTTTATTCATTTTGTGACTTGTTTATAAAAATAGGTATAGCAAGTAATATCTCATTTAAACGAGAAAAAAAAAGCACATTCAACTATTCCATAGCCAACTTCGCGGCCCATAAGAAAAAATGGAATTAGGGGTAATATCTCGAAAATGGTAGGTGTTATAACAAATCTAAAATGACAGTTACATTCTCCATTAAAAAGGACCTTCAGAAAGTACAAATAAAATTGTTCTAACGATTAAGACAAAAAAACTATGAAAGAAAAAAGAAATTCGACATTTTCATATTTTTTGCTTTAACATCTGAAGCACGACGAATTTTATACTTTTAAAAATTGATTGTAGCTCCTCTCATACTAAGGAATAATTTATCTAATTTAAACAAACCTGTATCTCTTATAATAAGCGAGATCCCCATGCTGGAAATGTAATCTGGGACACCCTGTATACGTATATAAAAGAGCTGGTTTGTTTGTGTGTTTGTTTGTTTGTTTGTTCGCTATAGAATCCTAGGTCCGTTGACCGATTGGGACCAAATTTGGCACAGTTACTATCTAGGACCCAACGGATTAAACGTCGTATAAAGAACGTCCGGGAACGGCCGGAAATGTCTGGGAACGTCCGCCGAGCGCAAGCGCGCAGCGCGAGTAGTCTGTGATTGATAAAAGAGAATTGTAATCACCCGTGCAACGCTGAGTAAATCAGCTAGTGTATTATAAAATTATAAAGAGATAATATTTTTTCATAATTTGCATTTCTAATCAAAATAATGTCAAAAACCGGGTTTTAAACCGAAAACCGGTTTATAAGTTAAATCGTTTAAAAAACCGGTTTTTAAACAAAAGCCGTTCTAACAATAAAGTTTTTGAGTTCGGTTGACCGTTAACCAAATTTATTTTCGGTTTCGAGTCCTGGATTTAACATGAAATGGGAATACCAAAAACCGTTAGAGGGTGTCGTCAAAAAGAAATTACCCGTGCTGAAACACACAGCAAAAATTACACCAAGAAGAAATTACATGCAACAAAAATTACACACGAAATAAATTTCTCAAATAAAAAACTACACACTGAATTAATTTGACAAAAAAAAGTTACACAAATTTGAAGTTTTGTCAAAGAAGCAATTTCACATTTTTTTCAACATTTTAAGTATTTAACTTTTCTTTAATTTATTATTTAAAATTTGATGCTACTAAGTGATGCTCCAAAGTGACAAATGTTTAACCGACTTTCATTTATCATTACTTTTCAATATTTCACAACTAGCAGTTAGACCGTCCTAGGACGGGATTGTCAAGTATGACATGTCAACCCGCGTTACAGATTACTATAATAACATAACAGATTACTATAATAACATAACCTCATAATGATTGTCAAGTATGACATTAGTCAACCCGTAGCTATATTCATGCGTTATAGAGTCACAGAGTCAGGCTGGACTTTTATATATATTTATACTTACCTTTAATTCAAGGAAGTGGCTATACAGGGTGGTGCTTTTTTGGATGCTCACCATTACTATCTTGAAAACGGTAAGAGATACAAGGTCGGTTAAATTAGAGAAAAGTTGCACATTTTCATGGCGATTAAGAATCTGAAAAGAAATCCTGGATATTTTGATTCGTTTTTGATTTATTGCAAAAAAACTAAAAAATGTGATTTTAGAAAAATATTATTATCTTCCCTACCATTGACGCCATGTCATTTAAACTTAGTAACTTCATGTTTTTGACCGTCCTGGGTTTGATGACGTCAACAGAAATTTTCTAAGCCTTCTAGATTTCAAGTTGCGATAGTCAACTTTTTTATTTCTTATGGCAGCCATATTGGATTTTTACACCATCGGATAGACAAAAAAATTAGCTTTTCAGATTGGTAACCAACATACTTTTTTCTTTCAAAAAACTTGTTGAAATTTGAAAATTTGTAAAAATAATCTATAAAATCGAGAATGTTCTGAAAAACAATTGAAATTATAATATAAATAAAAGTGACACAACATTTTATAGGTCTAATAAAATAACGAAATGACAATAAGTTTAAAACACCAGATAAATAATTATTTAAATTGTTTGAAGTGCGCGCCGTTATGTATGATGTAGTGGTTAGTCCTCAAATTCATTTCGTCCACCGCCTTTAGGATAGTTTGTCTCGAAATAGAGTCGAAAGCATTTTTGATTTTACGGTGAAGAAGTTCAATATTTTCCGTTAGGGTTGCATAAACAACATCAATGTAAAAGTAATCCATAGGCTTAAAACATTGCTATCGCGGAGCCCAATGAACAGGACCAAACGTACCAAGTCAAGAATTTTGAAAGTGTACATCTAAATTAATATCCTTTTACAATGCGGGCGTTGTGAGGACCAGCTCCTTCTTACTGATACTACTGATGATTTTGAATTGTTAATAATGGCAATTCGCCTAACATATCTTCTAAATATGTTTCCAACAACCTTAATTTCGTTATCATTAGACCAATAAAATGTTGTGTCACTTTTATTTATATCATAGTTTCAATTGTTTTCAGAGCATTCTCGATTTTATGAATTATTTACACAAATTTTCAAATTTCAACCAGTTTTTTGAAAGAAAAAAGATATGTTGGTTAGCAATCTGAAAAGCTAATTTTTTTGTCTCTCTGATGGTGTAAAAATCCAATATGGCGGCCATAAGAAATAAAAAAGTTGACTATCGCAACTTGAAATCTAGAAGGCTTAGAAAATTTCTGTTGACGTCATCAAACCCAGGACAGTCAAAAACATAATGTTACTAAGTTTAAATGACATAGCGTCAATGGTAGGGAAGATAATAATATTTTTCTAAAATCACATTTTATAGTTTTTTTGCAATAAATCAAAAACGAATCAAAATATCCAGGATTTCTTTTCAGATTCTTAATCACCATAAAAATTTGCAACTTTTCTCTAATTTAACCGACCTTGTATCTCTTACCGTTTTCAAGATAGCAATGGTGAGCATCCAAAAAAGCACCACTCTGTATGTCTGCTGGCGGAATAAATTTATAGACTTAAAAGTTCGCAGGACGGCGGATTTTATAAGTTATTCAGGCCCTTTCCGCCGTTGAAGCTGTAATATGCGCACGCGCGACGGGTTCGAGTGTATTTTCTAATTACATTCCGCCGCACGGCGGAAATTCCTCTATAATTTGTAAAGTCCATCGTGAACATAACATCCAGAAAAACTAGAAATTTCCATCTTCTCCATATTTAAACATGCATGCAGTATATTGTTCGGTTAAGTTCGGTTAAGACAACAAAAACAAAAAATGTATTATTAACTATATTTTCATGTTACATTTCACAAGCCACTTGCCGCTAATGAAACGTTTCTTTACATTTACGACTTAAACTAACTTTTTTTTTAATCAATTCGCAATAACACAGCAGGTTTACAAACTCTCTTTTTTAAACAATTATCGTAACAACATTTCATTTTTGGATAGCACTGTTCATCAAAATCGCATTTGTCGGCAGTAGTAGTTCTGGGTGTAGAACAAGGCCTATTCGGTGGATCAGTTGGGCAAAATTGTTCTAAAACAACGTAAGATTAATTTGAATAAACATAAAAAACATGTGCTGGATAACAAAAAAAAAAGATACTATTTTACCTTGATTTACTTACTATTCGTCTTTAGCGTAAACCTAATAAACACAATACTACTGTATAATTTGCTTATTCATAAAGATAAACCCAACAACCCATACTTCAATAAAATGAGATTATTTGTGTCACAGCCAACTGTGGTTGTTATTTAAAAAAAGTCAATTTTGGTTTATATCTCAAACATCAAGTGTGCCTTATCAAGTGAGATGTTTTTTTCTAATTCTTTGTTAAATTGTCTACAGATATCATTTCACATTTTGATTTTAAGGTAGGTAGGTGGTTATGGAGTTATTTACAAATAAAAAAGTTGTCTGTTTTTAGTTTTTCCACTTATTTGTGTTTGCAGTTTAGTCGACAACCATTATCACACTATTGCCAACTAAGATATCAAGGAATTCTATTTAAACAATAACAAATTTCATTTAATTTTGTTATTCCTTGAACAATTTAGTAAAATAAATTTGTTGTAAAAATTATTGTTTAATACTTAAAAGCAGTGAAGGATTAAGCGGTGCGCATACTAAGCGACCACCCTACGCCCTACAAAAATAAAAATTGGCTTTTATAGATATTTTTAAGTAGATTTTAAATAAATATGTTAACGAAATTTTCATAGCACTCTCGATTTCCAAGTTATAGCACAAACTTGCATTTTTTTAAATGAAAGTCATAGTTGGCTGTGGTCTTATTAAAAAGGTTATTTTTTTGTCGTTTCTCTTACCGTTTTTCTTTAAATAAGCATAAATCATTTTACATGTTCACAGCCTACTAATAGATGGGAGTTATCCCATGTTAATGTTTTTTTTTTCGATGTGACATTTAAGAGTTGTCTCTTATTGTTAGTGTAGCAGATATTAGCCAGTTACAAATTTTAAAAACGAAACCTCAGAGTTTGTCAAATAAAATTTATAGTTTGTTATACGTATCTCTCTCGTGTTGGTCAAAATTTTTGATTGAGTTTATAGTAAATTTCAAAAACAATGTGTTCTAATAAAGAAAAAAATTACATGCTTTTCTGTTACTACGCTTGTAATAGAAATAGTAGAAATTCAAGTGAAATGTATTTGCAAAGATTTATGGAAAGGAGTCAACCAAGAAAGAAATTATTTTCGTTATTAGAAACCAATTTAAAAAAAATACGGGTATACCAAAAAGCCTGATAATATTTCTTTATTAGAAAACATTGTTTTTGAAATTTATAATAAACAAAAATTT
The DNA here is from genome assembly GCA_947652605.1 of Elmis aenea. Taxonomy (NCBI): domain Eukaryota; kingdom Metazoa; phylum Arthropoda; class Insecta; order Coleoptera; family Elmidae; genus Elmis; species Elmis aenea. The sequence goes on along the minus strand of CANTFG010000179.1, from coordinate 109,750 downwards.
TTATCAACACGCTGCGGGTCACCCGCAAAAATATGACCTTGTACTTTTTCGTTGGCGACATACTTGTGGTTGCGGTTCGGTAGAATTTACTATATTTAAGACGCTCTCACTAAAGTAACATTCAAATAAACATCGTAGAATCAAATATTACAGGTGTGTGTACCTTTTACATTTAACTGAGAGTAACTCGCGATTGGCTGTATCCTTGGCGACGCTGCTATCGAGAGTAGTTTACTCTCACGTGAACACACACCTTAACGACGTATAAATGCATTAATTAGTATTTCCCAGAATTAATTGTTTTTCTGAAAAAAAAAATACTATTTGACGGCCAAACTATTGTTTGTCATTTAGTGTTATTTTAAAAATAATAAGTTATGCATCAAACAAGTGACCCGCAAGTATGAAATAATTGTATCAATATAATCAAAATAATATATCAATGAGTCACATTACGTACGGGCAAACCGCAACTTGCGATTTGAACGCTGCAAGTGCGATAGATTAGCGGGCAGCTGCGGGCCCAACCGCAAGTATGTCGCCGGCCGGCCATAACAACGTGTGAGTTACAAAACTTGCGGGAACCGGCCCGCGCGGGTCACCCGCAAGTATGTCGCCGGCCTAAAGAGAACTCTTAAATGTCACATCGAAAAAAAAGAACATCAACACGGGATAACTCCCATCTATTAGTAGGCTGTGAACATGTAAAATGATTTTTGCTTATTTAAAGAAAAACTAACAACAGTAAAGCATAACAAACCTTATATCATTGAAACGAGAAAAAAATAACCTTTTTAATAAGACCACAGCCAACTATGACTTCCCTTTAAAAATGCAAGTTTGTGCTAAAACTCGGAAATCGAGAGTGCTATGAAAATTTTTTATTTAAAATCTACGTAGAAATATCTATAAAAGCCAATTTTTATTTTTGTTCCAACTCATATGGTTACGAAATTATTCAAGTTTGAAAAAATCAACCTTTTTTAGTTTTTTTTAAATATTTCAAAAAGTTGATGACGTAGGTCAAATTTGAATGGCATCAAATTTCCCTTTAAATTTTGCACAAATTTGTTAATTTAAACGTTCCTCCAATATTAACGGAGTTACCCATACAACAGGTTAGAAAAATGGGCACCCTGTATACAGGGTGTCCCAAATTCGAGTAAATGCATGGGGATCTCGCTTATCTTAAGAGCTGCGAGGTCGGTTAAATTAGGGCAAAGTTGCTAAATTCGATGTTATTGATAATCCTAAGAGAAATTGGAAATATCTTAAACGGTATTCGAGAAAATTAGGAAAAACTCGAAAGTCCATTTTTGAAAATCGTTTATAACTCCTTTGAAGTTTGAAATATTTTAAATGTGTAAAAAAGTTGCCCAAGCAACTTTTTAAGCCGAATCGGATGGTGGTCAAAAATTTTTCCTAGGTCGATTATCGTTTTTGTTTTAGACAACCAACTTTGTTTTCTCTTATGGGCAGCATATCGCGTTTTTCTTCGTTATTAAAGTTCATTTTACGACTAACAGGCCTTCAAAAGTTTTAGTTTGTTAATCGGTTGTCATAGAAACAACATAAAGTACAATGACCGGCCAACCTGCTTTATAATCGTTGTTGTTTAAAATGTATTTTTTTAAATTTGACAATGAAAGAAAAAGTAAAATACCATGTGTGATACATCAATGGATTCAGAAAAATAAATTTTATTTGATTATGTAAATAACAAAAGTTGCGCTCATAAGAAAAAATTAAGTTGGTTGTCATAAAACAAAAACGAATCAATATAGAAAAAATTTGTGACCACTATTCGATTCGGCTTGAAAAGTTGTTTGGGCAATGTCTTTACACATTTAAAATATTTCATACTCCAAAGGAGTTATAGACGATTTTCCAAAAACGGATTTTCCAGTTTTTCCTTATTTTCTCGGATACCGTTTGAGATATTTCCAATTTCTCTTTGGATTATTAATGAGCATCTAATTTCGCAACTTTGCCCTAATTTAACCGACCTCGTAGCTCTTAAGATAAGCGAGATCCCCATGCATTTACTCGAATTTAGGACACACTGTATATAAAAGAGCTTGTTTGTTTGTTCGCTATAGAATCCTAGGTCCGTTGGCCGATCGGGACCAAATTTTGCACAGTTGCTATTTAAGACCTAACGGATTAAACGTCGTATAAAGAACGGCCGGAAACGTCCGCCGAGCGCGAGCGCGGAGCGCGAGTAGTCTGTGATTGATAGTCTGGGAACGTCCACCGGGCGCGAGCGCGGAGCGCGAGTAGTCTGTGATTGATAAAAGAGAATTGATATGACCCGTGCAACGCCGCGTAAATCGCCTAGTTATTAATAAAATCAATTACATCAAAGTTATGTATTTTCGAATACTAGTAGGTACTGACTTTTAAACGATTGTAGATAGTTTAAAATTAGAGTATGTTTTTTAACTTAAATTTGTTTAGTTAGTGTCTTGTTTAACCAGCTGTACAGGGTAGCCTATTTTCGATGCGCATACAGGGTATCTCGGTTATTATCAGATAGAAAAAAACTAAGTCTCGATTTATTTTTTTGAGAGAAATTCAATGCCGTAAACAGATTTTTGATTTCATTTTTAATTTTCGAAGTAAACCCAACAATAGATTTTAGGCATTTTTCAAATATGTTAAATATCTTGCTTCAACGAAAAGATAGAAAAAAACTTTAACAACATTTTTGGCATGGTTTTATGTCCTTAATAAAATAGCAATGTTCAATTTTTTAAAGTCATCTCAATATCAATATATTACACCTAACTTTCTTATTTTAAATGGCAACCATAGTTGGCTTGAATCGAAAGCTTATTTTTTGCGCTTTTCAAAAATATATAATTTTCTTGTAGTTGCTATTTAAGGACAAAAAAACATGCAAAAAATGTCGTTAAAGTTTTTTTCCATCTTCTTGTTTAAGGGAGATATTTAACATTTTTGATATACTTTTTAATACTCGAAATATAGCCAACACCATTTTTGGCTCTTTTCAAAAATATTAAATATCTCGCTTAAACAAAAAGATAAAGAAAAACTTTAAATATATTTTTAGCATGGTTTTTAGTCCTTAATAAAATAGCGGTGTTCAATTTTTGTACTTATACGAATCTTGATAAATAACACCTAACTTTCTTATTTTAAATGACAACCACAGTTGGCTTCCACATGGTTGGGAAGCTTATTTTTTGCGCATTTCAAAAATATATAATTTGCTTATGGTTGCCATTTAAATTAAGAAAGGTGTATTATATCAATATTTACATGAGTAAAATAAAATTGAACATCGCTATTTTATTATGGACAAAAAAAACATCCCAAAAGTGTTATAAAAATCTATCTTTGATTCTGATGTTTCAAAAATGTGTTTTATTTCAATATTGCACATTGCACTGTAATTGAACTGGTTGCAATTTTGAAGATATTCTGGGGCCGACTCGATTTCAACATGAAAGGGAGATGAATATATTTCAAAAATGTTGTTGTATTAATTTGTCTAACTCTAAACTACTGAATCGGCTTTCAAAAGCAGCTGTAAGTTTTCTTATTTTTTTGCATATTTGATGTAATTGTTACATTTTGATTTCATAAATTCTTTCAACAATGGAGAGTGGTGAGCGTTATTACTTTTCAATTGTGATTCAAATAACAACAATATCTTAATTTTTGAATATATGGATGCACAAATAATGTATTTTTTTAATACATTGTTTTTCACTACTTTGGCCATTATAAAATAAATATATTTTGTAAAAATGGCCCTGGTCTAAAATCTAAAAAACATTTTTTCGTGGTAGCGGTGTCCGGTGCCAATACATCATTTAATTTTATGCATTTTTTAATAGCTTCAATTTTACTTACCTGTGGCATCAAACGAAATTACCGAAAGCGATTTGGGATCCAAAATTAGAAAACAAAATGTTTAGAATGGTTAATATGGTGTTCATATACTTATACAGGGTGCCTCAGCTATGGTGATCTCGTTAACGGAAAGAGATACAGAGTTGGTGAAATGTGTCAAAACGATCTATGAATAAAGAACAACTGATCTATAAAAAAATCTCAAAAAAAATAGCTTTTGCGCTGTTAATTAAAAACAAATCACATCCGGTTTTTAATTTTTGCTTATAACTTGCTTATTTGAAATCACATTCAGTTGCTCTTAAACCATAGATCATTTGAACCCATTTACCAACTCAGAATCTCCGTTATTATATTGTTATGCATTTTTTACCGTTTTGTATCATTTTCAAAGCCTACTAATGTAAATTAGAAAATCGCAAAAGAACATTTTTGTTTCAAAAGTCTCCGTAAGACCCATCACATGGGGTATACATTTTTAAATTTGATGTTGGCCCGTTAAAAAAAAAGGTTGCTCGTTCTTGATCTAGCCGATATATTATTGTTTTATTTGTGGCTGGGTTTTACTTGTTTTTTGTGAATCTTGTCTATAATTGCTTACCTGATGCCTCTTACTTAATGGCTGTTGGGGTAAGCTTGATTTGCAAAAGAGAATATTTTAAAAGCCTTATAGACATAGATCAATTGCATATTTAAAGGGTAAAATTCTAAATTAATAACTCTTCACCTCTAGGAAAGAAGTGCCAATGTTCCATTTAATAATAAGAATTTTTAATAGCTAAAATTTTACTCACTTTCGACATTACGAGATAGCGATGTCGATGTCGATGGCGATGGCGATGAATCTAAAATTACAGAAAAAGGATCTGTATTAGTTCGTGGTTACGTGGTGTGTAAGACTTCAGAAACCCAGTATTTTATTATTAATGAAATGTTTAATTGCACACTTATTCGGCTTTAATTCTCATGTTGCTGTATTTCTACAGTCGATTTAACCTTTTCGCTACAAAGACGGTTTCTCCAGTAGAACGCCTCCGCTGAACGAAACGACGCGCCGTGCCAAAAATGTACACTATTTGGTTTTAGTTCATTTTAATTTATTAAATATTTATATAGATATTTTGAAATTCGCCACTTTATATACTTTTATTTGAGCCATCTAGGTCATAAAAATATTTGTTTTGCTAGTGACTAGCAGTGCCGCGCCGTGGGTAAGAGGCGCTCTCGTACAAGAAGTTTGCCCCCCAAGTTTTTCTGAAATAATTATTAAATTTTCTTGAAATTGTGTGAAAAATTAGACAAAAGACCTAAAAATTAGAATTTGAATGAAAATAAGGTTCAGTGAATTGAACAGGATAATAAAATATAAACATAATATAAAATAAAACAAATGAAGTCGGTTATTGTTTTTTTTTTATGGCAACCTTGATTTTTATCTTATGATTTTGCATTTTGTTAGGTTATTTCGCTTATTTTTGAAAATAGACATATAAAATATTATATCATTAAAAGAGAAAATAATAATCTTTAAATCTGTCATCACTTACGACTGCCATTTAAAAAAAAATTGTTTCGTCAAATATCTAGCACGGTAATTTATAAATAAAAATCTGACTATCGTTATCTTATAGAATCTTATCTTATAAAATAAATGTATTTTGTAAAAATGTGATGAATCTCGCGGGCCGGAAAAATGTACAAGGCATGCGGCCCGCGGGCCTGGGGTTGGCCACCCCTGCGTCTAGAATCTAAAAAATGTTTCATCTAGACTGTAGATGAAACTTTTTTTTGTGGAAGCGGTGTCCGGTGCCAATACATCATTTAATTGTATGCATTTTTTAATAGCTTCAATTTTACTTACCTGTGGCATCAAGAGAATAATTTCTTAACAGCGAAAGCATTTTGGCAACTAAAACAAAATGTTTAGAATGGTTAGTATGGTATTGTTCATATACAGGGTGCCTCAGCTATAGTGATCTCGTTAACGGAAAGAGATACAGAGTTGATTAAATGTGTCAAAACGATCTATGATTACAGAAAAACTGATCTGTAAAAAAATCTCGAAAAAAAAATTAATAGTTTTTGCGCTGTTAATTAAAAACAAAACGTCCCATTTTTCATTTTTGCTTATAACTTGCTTATTTGAAATCACATTCAGTTGCTCTTAAACCATAGATCATTTGAACCCATTTACCAACTCAGAATCTCCGTTATTATATTGTTATGCATTTTTTACCGTTTTGTATCATTTTCAAAGCCTACTAATGTAAATTAGAAAATCGCAAAAGAACATTTTTGTTTCAAAAGCGTACGGTATTAATTAATTTACATTAGTAGGCTTTGAAAATGATACAAAACAGTAAAAAATGTATTACAATAGTTTTGTGATTACCGTTGTAACATAATTAACTTTTTTTAAGATCTTTTACCGTTTTTGATCATTTTCTAAGCCTACTAATGTAAATTAATTAATAAAGTACGCCTTTAAAACAAAAATGTTCTTTTGCGATTTTCTTAAAAATGTTGTTATTTAAGGGTATAAAAGTTTTAGTGCGTTGAAAAAAGAGAAAGAAAATGTCTTTCAAACCGTATAAAAAAATGTGTACAGTGCAGCTTAAAAAAAAACATATACCTATGTTGCCGTAACTCCTAAAAAAACAAAAGAAAACCAAAATTTGACATGACAATATTTTGGGAAATAATGTATCAAACAACTTTTATTTGAAACTTTTTTTGATAATTATTTCCAATAACAAAATAAGTTGTCATAAGTGATGTCTCAACCTGTATTATTGTTTTATTTGTGGCTGGGTTTTACTTGTTTTTTGTGAATCTTGTCTACAATTGCTTACCTGATGCCTTTTACTTAATGGCTGTTGGGGTAAGCTTGATTTGCAAAAGAGAATATTTTAAAAGCCTTATAGACATAGATCAATTGCATATTTAAAGGGTAAAATTCTACATTAATAACTCTTCACCTCTAGGAAAGAAGTGCCAATGTTCCATTTAATAATAACAATTTTTAATAGCTAAAATTTTACTCACTTTCGACATTACGAGATAGCGATGTCGATGTCGATGGCGATGGCGATGAATCTAAAATTACAGAAAAAGGATCTGTATTAGTTCGTGGTTACGTGGTGTGTAAGACTTCAGAAACCCAGTATTTTATTATTAATGAAACGTTTAATTGCACACTTATTCGGCTTTAATTCTCATGTTGCTGTATTTCTACAGTCGATTTAACCTTTTCGCTACAAAGACGGTTTCTCCAGTAGAACGCCTCCGCTGAACGAGACGACGCGCCGTGCCAAAAATGTACACTATTTGGTTTTAGTTCATTTTAATTTATTAAATATTTATATAGATATTTTGAAATTCGCCACTTTATATACTTTTATTTGAGCCATCTAGGTCATAAAAATATTTGTTTTGCTAGTGACTAGCAGTGCCGCGCCGTGGGTAAGAGGCGCTCTCGTACAAGAAGTTTGCCCCCCAAGTTTTTCTGAAATAATTATTAAATTTTCTTAAAATTGTGTGAAAAATTAGACAAAAGACCTAAAAATTAGAATTTGAATGAAAATAAGGTTCAGTGAATTGAACAGGATAATAAAATATAAACATAATATAAAATAAAACAAATGAAGTCGGTTATTGTTTTTTTTTTATGGCAACCTTGATTTTTATCTTATGATTTTGCATTTTGTTAGGTTATTTCGCTTAGTTTTGAAAATAGACATATAAAATATTATATCATTAAAAGAGAAAATAATAATCTTTAAATCTGTCATCACTTACGACTGCCATTTAAAAAAAAATTGTTTCGTCAAATATCTAGCACGGTAATTTATAAATAAAAATCTGACTATCGTTATCTTATAGAATCTTATCTTATAAAATAAATGTATTTTGTAAAAATGTGATGAATCTCGCGGGCCGGAAAAATGTACAAGGCATGCGGCCCGCGGGCCTGGGGTTGGCCACCCCTGCGTCTAGAATCTAAAAAATGTTTCATCTAGACTGTAGATGAAACTTTTTTTTTTGTGGAAGCGGTGTCCGGTGCCAATACATCATTTAATTGTATGCATTTTTTAATAGCTTCAATTTTACTTACCTGTGGCATCAGGAGAATAATTTCTTAACAGCGAAAGCATTTTGGCAACTAAAACAAAATGTTTAGAATGGTTAGTATGGTATTGTTCATATACAGGGTGCCTCAGCTATAGTGATCTCGTTAACGGAAAGAGATACAGAGTTGATTAAATGTGTCAAAACGATCTATGATTACAGAAAAACTGATCTGTAAAAAAATCTCGAAAAAAAAATTAATAGTTTTTGCGCTGTTAATTAAAAACAAAACGTCCCATTTTTCATTTTTGCTTATAACTTGCTTATTTGAAATCACATTCAGTTGCTCTTAAACCATAGATCATTTGAACCCATTTACCAACTCAGAATCTCCGTTATTATATTGTTATGCATTTTTTACCGTTTTGTATCATTTTCAAAGCCTACTAATGTAAATTAGAAAATCGCAAAAGAACATTTTTGTTTCAAAAGCGTACGGTATTAATTAATTTACATTAGTAGGCTTTGAAAATGATACAAAACAGTAAAAAATGTATTACAATAGTTTTGTGATTACCGTTGTAACATAATTAACTTTTTTTAAGATCTTTTACCGTTTTTGATCATTTTCTAAGCCTACTAATGTAAATTAATTAATAAAGTACGCCTTTAAAACCAAAATGTTCTTTTGCGATTTTCTTAAAAATGTTGTTATTTAAGGGTATAAAAGTTTTAGTGCGTTGAAAAAAGAGAAAGAAAATGTCTTTCAAACCGTATAAAAAAATGTGTACAGTGCAGCTTAAAAAAAAAACATATACCTATGTTGCCGTAACTCCTAAAAAAACAAAAGAAAACCAAAATTTGACATGACAATATTTTGGGAAATAATGTATCAAACAACTTTTATTTGAAACCTTTTTTGATAATTATTTCCAATAACAAAATAAGTTGTCATAAGTGATGTCTCAACCTGTATTATTGTTTTATTTGTGGCTGGGTTTTACTTGTTTTTTGTGAATCTTGTCTATAATTGCTTACCTGATGCCTCTTACTTAATGGCTGTTGGGGTAAGCTTGATTTGCAAAAGAGAATATTTTAAAAGCCTTATAGACATAGATCAATTGCATATTTAAAGGGTAAAATTCTAAATTAATAACTCTTCACCTCTAGGAAAGAAGTGCCAATGTTCCATTTAATAATAAGAATTTTTAATAGCTAAAATTTTACTCACTTTCGAGATTACGAGATAGCGATGTCGATGTCGATGGCGATGGCGATGAATCTAAAATTACAGAAAAAGGATCTGTATTAGTTCGTGGTTACGCGGTGTGTAAGACTTCAGAAACCCAGTATTTTATTATTAATGAAATGTTTAATTGCACACTTATTCGGCTTTAATTCTCATGTTGCTGTATTTCTACAGTCGATTTAACCTTTTCGCTACAAAGACGGTTTCTCCAGTAGAACGCCTCCGCTGAACGAGACGACGCGCCGTGCCAAAAATGTACACTATTTGGTTTTAGTTCATTTTAATTTATTAAATATTTATATAGATATTTTGAAATTCGCCACTTTATATACTTTTATTTGAGCCATCTAGGTCATAAAAATATTTGTTTTGCTAGTGACTAGCAGTGCCGCGCCGTGGGTAAGAGGCGCTCTCGTACAAGAAGTTTGCCCCCCAAGTTTTTCTGAAATAATTATTAAATTTTCTTGAAATTGTGTGAAAAATTAGACAAAAGACCTAAAAATTAGAATTTGAATGAAAATAAGGTTCAGTGAATTGAACAGGATAATAAAATATAAACATAATATAAAATAAAACAAATGAAGTCGGTTATTGTTTTTTTTATGGCAACCTTGATTTTTATATTATGATTTTGCATTTTGTTAGGTTATTTCGCTTATTTTTGAAAATAGACATATAAAATTATATATCATTAAAAGAGAAAATAATAATCTTTAAATCTGTCATCACTTACGACTGCCATTTAAAAAAAAATTGTTTCGTCAAATATCTAGCACGGTAATTTATAAATAAAAATCTGACTATCGTTATCTTATAGAATCTTATCTTATAAAATAAATGTATTTTGTAAAAATGTGATGAATCTCGCGGGCCGGAAAAATGTACAAGGCATGCGGCCCGCGGGCCTGGGGTTGGCCACCCCTGCGTCTAGAATCTAAAAAATGTTTCATCTAGACTGTAGATGAAACTTTTTTTTTTGTGGAAGCGGTGTCCGGTGCCAATACATCATTTAATTGTATGCATTTTTTAATAGCTTTAATTTTACTTACCTGTGGCATCAAGAGAATAATTTCTTAACAGCGAAAGCATTTTGGCAACTAAAACAAAATGTTTAGAATGGTTAGTATGGTATTGTTCATATACAGGGTGCCTCAGCTATAGTGATCTCGTTAACGGAAAGAGATACAGAGTTGATTAAATGTGTCAAAACGATCTATGATTACAGAAAAACTGATCTGTAAAAAAATCTCGAAAAAAAAATTAATAGTTTTTGCGCTGTTAATTAAAAACAAAACGTCCCATTTTTCATTTTTGCTTATAACTTGCTTATTTGAAATCACATTCAGTTGCTCTTAAACCATAGATCATTTGAACCCATTTACCAACTCAGAATCTCCGTTATTATATTGTTATGCATTTTTTACCGTTTTGTATCATTTTCAAAGCCTACTAATGTAAATTAGAAAATCGCAAAAGAACATTTTTGTTTCAAAAGCGTACGGTATTAATTAATTTACATTAGTAGGCTTTGAAAATGATACAAAACAGTAAAAAATGTATTACAATAGTTTTGTGATTACCGTTGTAACATAATTAACTTTTTTTAAGATCTTTTACCGTTTTTGATCCTTTTCTAAGCCTACTAATGTAAATTAATTAATAAAGTACGCCTTTAAAACAAAAATGTTCTTTTGCGATTTTCTTAAAAATGTTGTTATTTAAGGGTATAAAAGTTTTAGTGCGTTGAAAAAAGAGAAAGAAAATGTCTTTCAAACCGTATAAAAAAATGTGTACAGTGCAGCTTAAAAAAAAAACATATACCTATGTTGCCGTAACTCCTAAAAAAACAAAAGAAAACCAAAATTTGACATGACAATATTTTGGGAAATAATGTATCAAACAACTTTTATTTGAAACCTTTTTTGATAATTATTTCCAATAACAAAATAAGTTGTCATAAGTGATGTCTCAACCTGTATTATTGTTTTATTTGTGGCTGGGTTTTACTTGTTTTTTGTGAATCTTGTCTATAATTGCTTACCTGATGCCTCTTACTTAATGGCTGTTGGGGTAAGCTTGATTTGCAAAAGAGAATATTTTAAAAGCCTTATAGACATAGATCAATTGCATATTTAAAGGGTAAAATTCTAAATTAATAACTCTTCACCTCTAGGAAAGAAGTGCCAATGTTCCATTTAATAATAACAATTTTTAATAGCTAAAATTTTACTCACTTTCGAGATTACGAGATAGCGATGTCGATGTCGATGGCGATGGCGATGAATCTAAAATTACAGAAAAAGGATCTGTATTAGTTCGTGGTTACGTGGTGTGTAAGACTCCAGAAACCCAGTATTTTATTATTAATGAAATGTTTAATTGCACACTTATTCGGCTTTAATTCTCATGTTGCTGTATTTCTACAGTCGATTTAACCTTTTCGCTACAAAGACGGTTTCTCCAGTAGAACGCCTCCGCTGAACGAGACGACGCGCCGTGCCAAAAATGTACACTATTTGGTTTTAGTTCATTTTAATTTATTAAATATTTATATAGATATTTTGAAATTCGCCACTTTATATACTTTTATTTGAGCCATCTAGGTCATAAAAATATTTGTTTTGCTAGTGACTAGCAGTGCCGCGCCGTGGGTAAGAGGCGCTCTCGTACAAGAAGTTTGCCCCCCAAGTTTTTCTGAAATAATTATTAAATTTTCTTGAAATTGTGTGAAAAATAAGACAAAAGACCTAAAAATTAGAATTTGAATGAAAATAAGGTTCAGTGAATTGAACAGGATAATAAAATATAAACATAATATAAAATAAAACAAATGAAGTCGGTTATTGTTTTTTTTTATGGCAACCTTGATTTTTATCTTATGATTTTGCATTTTGTTAGGTTATTTCGCTTATTTTTGAAAATAGACATATAAAATATTATATCATTAAAAGAGAAAATAATAATCTTTAAATCTGTCATCACTTACGACTGCCATTTAAAAAAAAATTGTTTCGTCAAATATCTAGCACGGTAATTTATAAATAAAAATCTGACTATCGTTATCTTATAGAATCTTATCTTATAAAATAAATGTATTTTGTAAAAATGTGATGAATCTCGCGGGCCGGAAAAATGTACAAGGCATGCGGCCCGCGGGCCTGGGGTTGGCCACCCCTGCGTCTAGAATCTAAAAAATGTTTCATCTAGACTGTAGATGAAACTTTTTTTTTTGTGGAAGCGGTGTCCGGTGCCAATACATCATTTAATTGTATGCATTTTTTAATAGCTTCAATTTTACTTACCTGTGGCATCAGGAGAATAATTTCTTAACAGCGAAAGCATTTTGGCAACTAAAACAAAATGTTTAGAATGGTTAGTATGGTATTGTTCACATACAGGGTGCCTCAGCTATAGTGATCTCGTTAACGGAAAGAGATACAGAGTTGATTAAATGTGTCAAAACGATCTATGATTACAGAAAAACTGATCTGTAAAAAAATCTCGAAAAAAAAATTAATAGTTTTTGCGCTGTTAATTAAAAACAAAACGTCCCATTTTTCATTTTTGCTTATAACTTGCTTATTTGAAATCACATTCAGTTGCTCTTAAACCATAGATCATTTGAACCCATTTACCAACTCAGAATCTCCGTTATTATATTGTTATGCATTTTTTACCGTTTTGTATCATTTTCAAAGCCTACTAATGTAAATTAGAAAATCGCAAAAGAACATTTTTGTTTCAAAAGCGTACGGTATTAATTAATTTACATTAGTAGGCTTTGAAAATGATACAAAACAGTAAAAAATGTATTACAATAGTTTTGTGATTACCGTTGTAACATAATTAACTTTTTTTAAGATCTTTTACCGTTTTTGATCCTTTTCTAAGCCTACTAATGTAAATTAATTAATAAAGTACGCCTTTAAAACAAAAATGTTCTTTTGCGATTTTCTTAAAAATGTTGTTATTTAAGGGTATAAAAGTTTTAGTGCGTTGAAAAAAGAGAAAGAAAATGTCTTTCAAACCGTATAAAAAAATGTGTACAGTGCAGCTTAAAAAAAAAACATATACCTATGTTGCCGTAACTCCTAAAAAAACAAAAGAAAACCAAAATTTGACATGACAATATTTTGGGAAATAATGTATCAAACAACTTTTATTTGAAACCTTTTTTGATAATTATTTCCAATAACAAAATAAGTTGTCATAAGTGATGTCTCAACCTGTATTATTGTTTTATTTGTGGCTGGGTTTTACTTGTTTTTTGTGAATCTTGTCTATAATTGCTTACCTGATGCCTCTTACTTAATGGCTGTTGGGGTAAGCTTGATTTGCAAAAGAGAATATTTTAAAAGCCTTATAGACATAGATCAATTGCATATTTAAAGGGTAAAATTCTAAATTAATAACTCTTCACCTCTAGGAAAGAAGTGCCAATGTTCCATTTAATAATAAGAATTTTTAATAGCTAAAATTTTACTCACTTTCGACATTACGAGATAGCGATGTCGATGTCGATGGCGATGGCGATGAATCTAAAATTACAGAAAAAGGATCTGTATTAGTTCGTGGTTACGTGGTGTGTAAGACTCCAGAAACCCAGTATTTTATTATTAATGAAATGTTTAATTGCACACTTATTCGGCTTTAATTCTCATGTTGCTGTATTTCTACAGTCGATTTAACCTTTTCGCTACAAAGACGGTTTCTCCAGTAGAACGCCTCCGCTGAACGAGACGACGCGCCGTGCCAAAAATGTACACTATTTGGTTTTAGTTCATTTTAATTTATTAAATATTTATATAGATATTTTGAAATTCGCCACTTTATATACTTTTATTTGAGCCATCTAGGTCATAAAAATATTTGTTTTGCTAGTGACTAGCAGTGCCGCGCCGTGGGTAAGAGGCGCTCTCGTACAAGAAGTTTGCCCCCCAAGTTTTTCTGAAATAATTATTAAATTTTCTTGAAATTGTGTGAAAAATTAGACAAAAGACCTAAAAATTAGAATTTGAATGAAAATAAGGTTCAGTGAATTGAACAGGATAATAAAATATAAACATAATATAAAATAAAACAAATGAAGTCGGTTATTGTTTTTTTTTATGGCAACCTTGATTTTTATCTTATGATTTTGCATTTTGTTAGGTTATTTCGCTTATTTTTGAAAATAGACATATAAAATATTATATCATTAAAAGAGAAAATAATAATCTTTAAATCTGTCATCACTTACGACTGCCATTTAAAAAAAAATTGTTTCGTCAAATATCTAGCACGGTAATTTATAAATAAAAATCTGACTATCGTTATCTTATAGAATCTTATCTTATAAAATAAATGTATTTTGTAAAAATGTGATGAATCTCGCGGGCCGGAAAAATGTACAAGGCATGCGGCCCGCGGGCCTGGGGTTGGCCACCCCTGCGTCTAGAATCTAAAAAATGTTTCATCTAGACTGTAGATGAAACTTTTTTTTTTGTGGAAGCGGTGTCCGGTGCCAATACATCATTTAATTGTATGCATTTTTTAATAGCTTCAATTTTACTTACCTGTGGCATCAGGAGAATAATTTCTTAACAGCGAAAGCATTTTGGCAACTAAAACAAAATGTTTAGAATGGTTAGTATGGTATTGTTCACATACAGGGTGCCTCAGCTATAGTGATCTCGTTAACGGAAAGAGATACAGAGTTGATTAAATGTGTCAAAACGATCTATGATTACAGAAAAACTGATCTGTAAAAAAATCTCGAAAAAAAAATTAATAGTTTTTGCGCTGTTAATTAAAAACAAAACGTCCCATTTTTCATTTTTGCTTATAACTTGCTTATTTGAAATCACATTCAGTTGCTCTTAAACCATAGATCATTTGAACCCATTTACCAACTCAGAATCTCCGTTATTATATTGTTATGCATTTTTTACCGTTTTGTATCATTTTCAAAGCCTACTAATGTAAATTAGAAAATCGCAAAAGAACATTTTTGTTTCAAAAGCGTACGGTATTAATTAATTTACATTAGTAGGCTTTGAAAATGATACAAAACAGTAAAAAATGTATTACAATAGTTTTGTGATTACCGTTGTAACATAATTAACTTTTTTTAAGATCTTTTACCGTTTTTGATCATTTTCTAAGCCTACTAATGTAAATTAATTAATAAAGTACGCCTTTAAAACAAAAATGTTCTTTTGCGATTTTCTTAAAAATGTTGTTATTTAAGGGTATAAAAGTTTTAGTGCGTTGAAAAAAGAGAAAGAAAATGTCTTTCAAACCGTATAAAAAAATGTGTACAGTGCAGCTTAAAAAAAAAACATATACCTATGTTGCCGTAACTCCTAAAAAAACAAAAGAAAACCAAAATTTGACATGACAATATTTTGGGAAATAATGTATCAAACAACTTTTATTTGAAACCTTTTTTGATAATTATTTCCAATAACAAAATAAGTTGTCATAAGTGATGTCTCAACCTGTATTATTGTTTTATTTGTGGCTGGGTTTTACTTGTTTTTTGTGAATCTTGTCTATAATTGCTTACCTGATGCCTCTTACTTAATGGCTGTTGGGGTAAGCTTGATTTGCAAAAGAGAATATTTTAAAAGCCTTATAGACATAGATCAATTGCATATTTAAAGGGTAAAATTCTAAATTAATAACTCTTCACCTCTAGGAAAGAAGTGCCAATGTTCCATTTAATAATAACAATTTTTAATAGCTAAAATTTTACTCACTTTCGAGATTACGAGATAGCGATGTCGATGTCGATGGCGATGGCGATGAATCTAAAATTACAGAAAAAGGATCTGTATTAGTTCGTGGTTACGTGGTGTGTAAGACTTCAGAAACCCAGTATTTTATTATTAATGAAACGTTTAATTGCACACTTATTCGGCTTTAATTCTCATGTTGCTGTATTTCTACAGTCGATTTAACCTTTTCGCTACAAAGACGGTTTCTCCAGTAGAACGCCTCCGCTGAACGAGACGACGCGCCGTGCCAAAAATGTACACTATTTGGTTTTAGTTCATTTTAATTTATTAAATATTTATATAGATATTTTGAAATTCGCCACTTTATATACTTTTATTTGAGCCATCTAGGTCATAAAAATATTTGTTTTGCTAGTGACTAGCAGTGCCGCGCCGTGGGTAAGAGGCGCTCTCTTACAAGAAGTTTGCCCCCCAAGTTTTTCTGAAATAATTATTAAATTTTCTTGAAATTGTGTGAAAAATTAGACAAAAGACCTAAAAATTAGAATTTGAATGAAAATAAGGTTCAGTGAATTGAACAGGATAATAAAATATAAACATAATATAAAATAAAACAAATGAAGTCGGTTATTGTTTTTTTTTATGGCAACCTTGATTTTTATCTTATGATTTTGCATTTTGTTAGGTTATTTCGCTTATTTTTGAAAATAGACATATAAAATATTATATCATTAAAAGAGAAAATAATAATCTTTAAATCTGTCATCACTTACGACTGCCATTTAAAAAAAAATTGTTTCGTCAAATATCTAGCACGGTAATTTATAAATAAAAATCTGACTATCGTTATCTTATAGAATCTTATCTTATAAAATAAATGTATTTTGTAAAAATGTGATGAATCTCGCGGGCCGGAAAAATGTACAAGGCATGCGGCCCGCGGGCCTGGGGTTGGCCACCCCTGCGTCTAGAATCTAAAAAATGTTTCATCTAGACTGTAGATGAAACTTTTTTTTTTGTGGAAGCGGTGTCCGGTGCCAATACATCATTTAATTGTATGCATTTTTTAATAGCTTCAATTTTACTTACCTGTGGCATCAGGAGAATAATTTCTTAACAGCGAAAGCATTTTGGCAACTAAAACAAAATGTTTAGAATGGTTAGTATGGTATTGTTCATATACAGGGTGCCTCAGCTATAGTGATCTCGTTAACGGAAAGAGATACAGAGTTGATTAAATGTGTCAAAACGATCTATGATTACAGAAAAACTGATCTGTAAAAAAATCTCGAAAAAAAAATTAATAGTTTTTGCGCTGTTAATTAAAAACAAAACGTCCCATTTTTCATTTTTGCTTATAACTTGCTTATTTGAAATCACATTCAGTTGCTCTTAAACCATAGATCATTTGAACCCATTTACTAACTCAGAATCTCCGTTATTATATTGTTATGCATTTTTTACCGTTTTGTATCATTTTCAAAGCCTACTAATGTAAATTAGAAAATCGCAAAAGAACATTTTTGTTTCAAAAGCGTACGGTATTAATTAATTTACATTAGTAGGCTTTGAAAATGATACAAAACAGTAAAAAATGTATTACAATAGTTTTGTGATTACCGTTGTAACATAATTAACTTTTTTTAAGATCTTTTACCGTTTTTGATCATTTTCTAAGCCTACTAATGTAAATTAATTAATAAAGTACGCCTTTAAAACAAAAATGTTCTTTTGCGATTTTCTTAAAAATGTTGTTATTTAAGGGTATAAAAGTTTTAGTGCGTTGAAAAAAGAGAAAGAAAATGTCTTTCAAACCGTATAAAAAAATGTGTACAGTGCAGCTTAAAAAAAAAACATATACCTATGTTGCCGTAACTCCTAAAAAAACAAAAGAAAACCAAAATTTGACATGACAATATTTTGGGAAATAATGTATCAAACAACTTTTATTTGAAACCTTTTTTGATAATTATTTCCAATAACAAAATAAGTTGTCATAAGTGATGTCTCAACCTGTATTATTGTTTTATTTGTGGCTGGGTTTTACTTGTTTTTTGTGAATCTTGTCTGTAATTGCTTACCTGATGCCTCTTACTTAATGGCTGTTGGGGTAAGCTTGATTTGCAAAAGAGAATATTTTAAAAGCCTTATAGACATAGATCAATTGCATATTTAAAGGGTAAAATTCTAAATTAATAACTCTTCACCTCTAGGAAAGAAGTGCCAATGTTCCATTTAATAATAAGAATTTTTAATAGCTAAAATTTTACTCACTTTCGAGATTACGAGATAGCGATGTCGATGTCGATGGCGATGGCGATGAATCTAAAATTACAGAAAAAGGATCTGTATTAGTTCGTGGTTACGTGGTGTGTAAGACTTCAGAAACCCAGTATTTTATTATTAATGAAACGTTTAATTGCACACTTATTCGGCTTTAATTCTCATGTTGCTGTATTTCTACAGTCGATTTAACCTTTTCGCTACAAAGACGGTTTCTCCAGTAGAACGCCTCCGCTGAACGAGACGACGCGCCGTGCCAAAAATGTACACTATTTGGTTTTAGTTCATTTTAATTTATTAAATATTTATATAGATATTTTGAAATTCGCCACTTTATATACTTTTATTTGAGCCATCTAGGTCATAAAAATATTTGTTTTGCTAGTGACTAGCAGTGCCGCGCCGTGGGTAAGAGGCGCTCTCGTACAAGAAGTTTGCCCCCCAAGTTTTTCTGAAATAATTATTAAATTTTCTTGAAATTGTGTGAAAAATTAGACAAAAGACCTAAAAATTAGAATTTGAATGAAAATAAGGTTCAGTGAATTGAACAGGATAATAAAATATAAACATAATATAAAATAAAACAAATGAAGTCGGTTATTGTTTTTTTTTATGGCAACCTTGATTTTTATCTTATGATTTTGCATTTTGTTAGGTTATTTCGCTTATTTTTGAAAATAGACATATAAAATATTATATCATTAAAAGAGAAAATAATAATCTTTAAATCTGTCATCACTTACGACTGCCATTTAAAAAAAAATTGTTTCGTCAAATATCTAGCACGGTAATTTATAAATAAAAATCTGACTATCGTTATCTTATAGAATCTTATCTTATAAAATAAATGTATTTTGTAAAAATGTGATGAATCTCGCGGGCCGGAAAAATGTACAAGGCATGCGGCCCGCGGGCCTGGGGTTGGCCACCCCTGCGTCTAGAATCTAAAAAATGTTTCATCTAGACTGTAGATGAAACTTTTTTTTTTGTGGAAGCGGTGTCCGGTGCCAATACATCATTTAATTGTATGCATTTTTTAATAGCTTCAATTTTACTTACCTGTGGCATCAGGAGAATAATTTCTTAACAGCGAAAGCATTTTGGCAACTAAAACAAAATGTTTAGAATGGTTAGTATGGTATTGTTCATATACAGGGTGCCTCAGCTATAGTGATCTCGTTAACGGAAAGAGATACAGAGTTGATTAAATGTGTCAAAACGATCTATGATTACAGAAAAACTGATCTGTAAAAAAATCTCGAAAAAAAAATTCATAGTTTTTGCGCTGTTAATTAAAAACAAAACGTCCCATTTTTCATTTTTGCTTATAACTTGCTTATTTGAAATCACATTCAGTTGCTCTTAAACCATAGATCATTTGAACCCATTTACCAACTCAGAATCTCCGTTATTATATTGTTATGCATTTTTTACCGTTTTGTATCATTTTCAAAGCCTACTAATGTAAATTAGAAAATCGCAAAAGAACATTTTTGTTTCAAAAGCGTACGGTATTAATTAATTTACATTAGTAGGCTTTGAAAATGATACAAAACAGTAAAAAATGTATTACAATAGTTTTGTGATTACCGTTGTAACATAATTAACTTTTTTTAAGATCTTTTACCGTTTTTGATCCTTTTCTAAGCCTACTAATGTAAATTAATTAATAAAGTACGCCTTTAAAACAAAAATGTTCTTTTGCGATTTTCTTAAAAATGTTGTTATTTAAGGGTATAAAAGTTTTAGTGCGTTGAAAAAAGAGAAAGAAAATGTCTTTCAAACCGTATAAAAAAATGTGTACAGTGCAGCTTAAAAAAAAAACATATACCTATGTTGCCGTAACTCCTAAAAAAACAAAAGAAAACCAAAATTTGACATGACAATATTTTGGGAAATAATGTATCAAACAACTTTTATTTGAAACCTTTTTTGATAATTATTTCCAATAACAAAATAAGTTGTCATAAGTGATGTCTCAACCTGTATTATTGTTTTATTTGTGGCTGGGTTTTACTTGTTTTTTGTGAATCTTGTCTGTAATTGCTTACCTGATGCCTCTTACTTAATGGCTGTTGGGGTAAGCTTGATTTGCAAAAGAGAATATTTTAAAAGCCTTATAGACATAGATCAATTGCATATTTAAAGGGTAAAATTCTAAATTAATAACTCTTCACCTCTAGGAAAGAAGTGCCAATGTTCCATTTAATAATAAGAATTTTTAATAGCTAAAATTTTACTCACTTTCGACATTAGGAGATGGCGATGTCGATGTCGATGGCGATGGCGATGAATCTAAAATTACAGAAAAAGGATCTGTATTAGTTCGTGGTTACGCGGTGTGTAAGACTTCAGAAACCCAGTATTTTATTATTAATGAAATGTTTAATTGCACACTTATTCGGCTTTAATTCTCATGTTGCTGTATTTCTACAGTCGATTTAACCTTTTCGCTACAAAGACGGTTTCTCCAGTAGAACGCCTCCGCTGAACGAGACGACGCGCCGTGCCAAAAATGTACACTATTTGGTTTTAGTTCATTTTAATTTATTAAATATTTATATAGATATTTTGAAATTCGCCACTTTATATACTTTTATTTGAGCCATCTAGGTCATAAAAATATTTGTTTTGCTAGTGACTAGCAGTGCCGCGCCGTGGGTAAGAGGCGCTCTCGTACAAGAAGTTTGCCCCCCAAGTTTTTCTGAAATAATTATTAAATTTTCTTGAAATTGTGTGAAAAATTAGACAAAAGACCTAAAAATTAGAATTTGAATGAAAATAAGGTTCAGTGAATTGAACAGGATAATAAAATATAAACATAATATAAAATAAAACAAATGAAGTCGGTTATTGTTTTTTTTTATGGCAACCTTGATTTTTATCTTATGATTTTGCATTTTGTTAGGTTATTTCGCTTATTTTTGAAAATAGACATATAAAATATTATATCATTAAAAGAGAAAATAATAATCTTTAAATCTGTCATCACTTACGACTGCCATTTAAAAAAAAATTGTTTCGTCAAATATCTAGCACGGTAATTTATAAATAAAAATCTGACTATCGTTATCTTATAGAATCTTATCTTATAAAATAAATGTATTTTGTAAAAATGTGATGAATCTCGCGGGCCGGAAAAATGTACAAGGCATGCGGCCCGCGGGCCTGGGGTTGGCCACCCCTGCGTCTAGAATCTAAAAAATGTTTCATCTAGACTGTAGATGAAACTTTTTTTTTTGTGGAAGCGGTGTCCGGTGCCAATACATCATTTAATTGTATGCATTTTTTAATAGCTTCAATTTTACTTACCTGTGGCATCAGGAGAATAATTTCTTAACAGCGAAAGCATTTTGGCAACTAAAACAAAATGTTTAGAATGGTTAGTATGGTATTGTTCATATACAGGGTGCCTCAGCTATAGTGATCTCGTTAACGGAAAGAGATACAGAGTTGATTAAATGTGTCAAAACGATCTATGATTACAGAAAAACTGATCTGTAAAAAAATCTCGAAAAAAAAATTCATAGTTTTTGCGCTGTTAATTAAAAACAAAACGTCCCATTTTTCATTTTTGCTTATAACTTGCTTATTTGAAATCACATTCAGTTGCTCTTAAACCTTAGATCATTTGAACCCATTTACCAACTCAGAATCTCCGTTATTATATTGTTATGCATTTTTTACCGTTTTGTATCATTTTCAAAGCCTACTAATGTAAATTAGAAAATCGCAAAAGAACATTTTTGTTTCAAAAGCGTACGGTATTAATTAATTTACATTAGTAGGCTTTGAAAATGATACAAAACAGTAAAAAATGTATTACAATAGTTTTGTGATTACCGTTGTAACATAATTAACTTTTTTTAAGATCTTTTACCGTTTTTGATCCTTTTCTAAGCCTACTAATGTAAATTAATTAATAAAGTACGCCTTTAAAACAAAAATGTTCTTTTGCGATTTTCTTAAAAATGTTGTTATTTAAGGGTATAAAAGTTTTAGTGCGTTGAAAAAAGAGAAAGAAAATGTCTTTCAAACCGTATAAAAAAATGTGTACAGTGCAGCTTAAAAAAAAAACATATACCTATGTTGCCGTAACTCCTAAAAAAACAAAAGAAAACCAAAATTTGACATGACAATATTTTGGGAAATAATGTATCAAACAACTTTTATTTGAAACCTTTTTTGATAATTATTTCCAATAACAAAATAAGTTGTCATAAGTGATGTCTCAACCTGTATTATTGTTTTATTTGTGGCTGGGTTTTACTTGTTTTTTGTGAATCTTGTCTATAATTGCTTACCTGATGCCTCTTACTTAATGGCTGTTGGGGTAAGCTTGATTTGCAAAAGAGAATATTTTAAAAGCCTTATAGACATAGATCAATTGCATATTTAAAGGGTAAAATTCTAAATTAATAACTCTTCACCTCTAGGAAAGAAGTGCCAATGTTCCATTTAATAATAAGAATTTTTAAAAGCTAAAATTTTACTCACTTTCGAGATTACGAGATAGCGATGTCGATGTCGATGGCGATGGCGATGAATCTAAAATTACAGAAAAAGGATCTGTATTAGTTCGTGGTTACGTGGTGTGTAAGACTCCAGAAACCCAGTATTTTATTATTAATGAAATGTTTAATTGCACACTTATTCGGCTTTAATTCTCATGTTGCTGTATTTCTACAGTCGATTTAACCTTTTCGCTACAAAGACGGTTTCTCCAGTAGAACGCCTCCGCTGAACGAGACGACGCGCCGTGCCAAAAATGTACACTATTTGGTTTTAGTTCATTTTAATTTATTAAATATTTATATAGATATTTTGAAATTCGCCACTTTATATACTTTTATTTGAGTCATCTAGGTCATAAAAATATTTGTTTTGCTAGTGACTAGCAGTGCCGCGCCGTGGGTAAGAGGCGCTCTCGTACAAGAAGTTTGCCCCCCAAGTTTTTCTGAAATAATTATTAAATTTTCTTGAAATTGTGTGAAAAATTAGACAAAAGACCTAAAAATTAGAATTTGAATGAAAATAAGGTTCAGTGAATTGAACAGGATAATAAAATATAAACATAATATAAAATAAAACAAATGAAGTCGGTTATTGTTTTTTTTTATGGCAACCTTGATTTTTATCTTATGATTTTGCATTTTGTTAGGTTATTTCGCTTATTTTTGAAAATAGACATATAAAATATTATATCATTAAAAGAGAAAATAATAATCTTTAAATCTGTCATCACTTACGACTGCCATTTAAAAAAAAATTGTTTCGTCAAATATCTAGCACGGTAATTTATAAATAAAAATCTGACTATCGTTATCTTATAGAATCTTATCTTATAAAATAAATGTATTTTGTAAAAATGTGATGAATCTCGCGGGCCGGAAAAATGTACAAGGCATGCGGCCCGCGGGCCTGGGGTTGGCCACCCCTGCGTCTAGAATCTAAAAAATGTTTCATCTAGACTGTAGATGAAACTTTTTTTTTTGTGGAAGCGGTGTCCGGTGCCAATACATCATTTAATTGTATGCATTTTTTAATAGCTTCAATTTTACTTACCTGTGGCATCAGGAGAATAATTTCTTAACAGCGAAAGCATTTTGGCAACTAAAACAAAATGTTTAGAATGGTTAGTATGGTATTGTTCACATACAGGGTGCCTCAGCTATAGTGATCTCGTTAACGGAAAAAGATACAGAGTTGATTAAATGTGTCAAAACGATCTATGATTACAGAAAAACTGATCTGTAAAAAAATCTCGAAAAAAAAATTAATAGTTTTTGCGCTGTTAATTAAAAACAAAACGTCCCTTTTTCATTTTTGCTTATAACTTGCTTATTTGAAATCACATTCAGTTGCTCTTAAACCATAGATCATTTGAACCCATTTACCAACTCAGAATCTCCGTTATTATATTGTTATGCATTTTTTACCGTTTTGTATCATTTTCAAAGCCTACTAATGTAAATTAGAAAATCGCAAAAGAACATTTTTGTTTCAAAAGCGTACGGTATTAATTAATTTACATTAGTAGGCTTTGAAAATGATACAAAACAGTAAAAAATGTATTACAATAGTTTTGTGATTACCGTTGTAACATAATTAACTTTTTTTAAGATCTTTTACCGTTTTTGATCATTTTCTAAGCCTACTAATGTAAATTAATTAATAAAGTACGCCTTTAAAACAAAAATGTTCTTTTGCGATTTTCTTAAAAATGTTGTTATTTAAGGGTATAAAAGTTTTAGTGCGTTGAAAAAAGAGAAAGAAAATGTCTTTCAAACCGTATAAAAAAATGTGTACAGTGCAGCTTAAAAAAAAAACATATACCTATGTTGCCGTAACTCCTAAAAAAACAAAAGAAAACCAAAATTTGACATGACAATATTTTGGGAAATAATGTATCAAACAACTTTTATTTGAAACCTTTTTTGATAATTATTTCCAATAACAAAATAAGTTGTCATAAGTGATGTCTCAACCTGTATTATTGTTTTATTTGTGGCTGGGTTTTACTTGTTTTTTGTGAATCTTGTCTATAATTGCTTACCTGATGCCTCTTACTTAATGGCTGTTGGGGTAAGCTTGATTTGCAAAAGAGAATATTTTAAAAGCCTTATAGACATAGATCAATTGCATATTTAAAGGGTAAAATTCTAAATTAATAACTCTTCACCTCTAGGAAAGAAGTGCCAATGTTCCATTTAATAATAAGAATTTTTAATAGCTAAAATTTTACTCACTTTCGACATTACGAGATAGCGATGTCGATGTCGATGGCGATGGCGATGAATCTAAAATTACAGAAAAAGGATCTGTATTAGTTCGTGGTTACGTGGTGTGTAAGACTTCAGAAACCCAGTATTTTATTATTAATGAAACGTTTAATTGCACACTTATTCGGCTTTAATTCTCATGTTGCTGTATTTCTACAGTCGATTTAACCTTTTCGCTACAAAGACGGTTTCTCCAGTAGAACGCCTCCGCTGAACGAGACGACGCGCCGTGCCAAAAATGTACACTATTTGGTTTTAGTTCATTTTAATTTATTAAATATTTATATAGATATTTTGAAATTCGCCACTTTATATACTTTTATTTGAGTCATCTAGGTCATAAAAATATTTGTTTTGCTAGTGACTAGCAGTGCCGCGCCGTGGGTAAGAGGCGCTCTCGTACAAGAAGTTTGCCCCCCAAGTTTTTCTGAAATAATTATTAAATTTTCTTGAAATTGTGTGAAAAATTAGACAAAAGACCTAAAAATTAGAATTTGAATGAAAATAAGGTTCAGTGAATTGAACAGGATAATAAAATATAAACATAATATAAAATAAAACAAATGAAGTCGGTTATTGTTTTTTTTTATGGCAACCTTGATTTTTATCTTATGATTTTGCATTTTGTTAGGTTATTTCGCTTATTTTTGAAAATAGACATATAAAATATTATATCATTAAAAGAGAAAATAATAATCTTTAAATCTGTCATCACTTACGACTGCCATTTAAAAAAAAATTGTTTCGTCAAATATCTAGCACGGTAATTTATAAATAAAAATCTGACTATCGTTATCTTATAGAATCTTATCTTATAAAATAAATGTATTTTGTAAAAATGTGATGAATCTCGCGGGCCGGAAAAATGTACAAGGCATGCGGCCCGCGGGCCTGGGGTTGGCCACCCCTGCGTCTAGAATCTAAAAAATGTTTCATCTAGACTGTAGATGAAACTTTTTTTTTTGTGGAAGCGGTGTCCGGTGCCAATACATCATTTAATTGTATGCATTTTTTAATAGCTTCAATTTTACTTACCTGTGGCATCAGGAGAATAATTTCTTAACAGCGAAAGCATTTTGGCAACTAAAACAAAATGTTTAGAATGGTTAGTATGGTATTGTTCATATACAGGGTGCCTCAGCTATAGTGATCTCGTTAACGGAAAGAGATACAGAGTTGATTAAATGTGTCAAAACGATCTATGATTACAGAAAAACTGATCTGTAAAAAAATCTCGAAAAAAAAATTAATAGTTTTTGCGCTGTTAATTAAAAACAAAACGTCCCATTTTTCATTTTTGCTTATAACTTGCTTATTTGAAATCACATTCAGTTGCTCTTAAACCATAGATCATTTGAACCCATTTACCAACTCAGAATCTCCGTTATTATATTGTTATGCATTTTTTACCGTTTTGTATCATTTTCAAAGCCTACTAATGTAAATTAGAAAATCGCAAAAGAACATTTTTGTTTCAAAAGCGTACGGTTTTAATTAATTTACATTAGTAGGCTTTGAAAATGATACAAAACAGTAAAAAATGTATTACAATAGTTTTGTGATTACCGTTGTAACATAATTAACTTTTTTTAAGATCTTTTACCGTTTTTGATCATTTTCTAAGCCTACTAATGTAAATTAATTAATAAAGTACGCCTTTAAAACAAAAATGTTCTTTTGCGATTTTCTTAAAAATGTTGTTATTTAAGGGTATAAAAGTTTTAGTGCGTTGAAAAAAGAGAAAGAAAATGTCTTTCAAACCGTATAAAAAAATGTGTACAGTGCAGCTTAAAAAAAAAACATATACCTATGTTGCCGTAACTCCTAAAAAAACAAAAGAAAACCAAAATTTGACATGACAATATTTTGGGAAATAATGTATCAAACAACTTTTATTTGAAACCTTTTTTGATAATTATTTCCAATAACAAAATAAGTTGTCATAAGTGATGTCTCAACCTGTATTATTGTTTTATTTGTGGCTGGGTTTTACTTGTTTTTTGTGAATCTTGTCTATAATTGCTTACCTGATGCCTCTTACTTAATGGCTGTTGGGGTAAGCTTGATTTGCAAAAGAGAATATTTTAAAAGCCTTATAGACATAGATCAATTGCATATTTAAAGGGTAAAATTCTAAATTAATAACTCTTCACCTCTAGGAAAGAAGTGCCAATGTTCCATTTAATAATAAGAATTTTTAATAGCTAAAATTTTACTCACTTTCGAGATTACGAGATAGCGATGTCGATGTCGATGGCGATGGCGATGAATCTAAAATTACAGAAAAAGGATCTGTATTAGTTCGTGGTTACGTGGTGTGTAAGACTTCAGAAACCCAGTATTTTATTATTAATGAAACGTTTAATTGCACACTTATTCGGCTTTAATTCTCATGTTGCTGTATTTCTACAGTCGATTTAACCTTTTCGCTACAAAGACGGTTTCTCCAGTAGAACGCCTCCGCTGAACGAGACGACGCGCCGTGCCAAAAATGTACACTATTTGGTTTTAGTTCATTTTAATTTATTAAATATTTATATAGATATTTTAAAATTCGCCACTTTATATACTTTTATTTGAGCCATCTAGGTCATAAAAATATTTGTTTTGCTAGTGACTAGCAGTGCCGCGCCGTGGGTAAGAGGCGCTCTCGTACAAGAAGTTTGCCCCCCAAGTTTTTCTGAAATAATTATTAAATTTTCTTGAAATTGTGTGAAAAATTAGACAAAAGACCTAAAAATTAGAATTTTAATGAAAATAAGGTTCAGTGAATTGAACAGGATAATAAAATATAAACATAATATAAAATAAAACAAATGAAGTCGGTTATTGTTTTTTTTTATGGCAACCTTGATTTTTATCTTATGATTTTGCATTTTGTTAGGTTATTTCGCTTATTTTTGAAAATAGACACATAAAATATTATATCATTAAAAGAGAAAATAATAATCTTTAAATCTGTCATCACTTACGACTGCCATTTAAAAAAAAATTGTTTCGTCAAATATCTAGCACGGTAATTTATAAATAAAAATCTGACTTTCGTTATCTTATAGAATCTTATCTTATAAAATAAATGTATTTTGTAAAAATGTGATGAATCTCGCGGGCCGGAAAAATGTACAAGGCATGCGGCCCGCGGGCCTGGGGTTGGCCACCCCTGCGTCTAGAATCTAAAAAATGTTTTATCTAGACTGTAGATGAAACTTTTTTTTTTGTGGAAGCGGTGTCCGGTGCCAATACATCATTTAATTGTATGCATTTTTTAATAGCTTCAATTTTACTTACCTGTGGCATCAGGAGAATAATTTCTTAACAGCGAAAGCATTTTGGCAACTAAAACAAAATGTTTAGAATGTTTAGTATGGTATTGTTCATATACAGGATGCCTCAGCTATAGTGATCTCGTTAACGGAAAGAGATACAGAGTTGATTAAATGTGTCAAAACGATCTATAATTACAGAAAAACTGATCTGTAAAAAAATCTCGAAAAAAAAATTAATAGTTTTTGCGCTGTTAATTAAAAACAAAACGTCCCATTTTTCATTTTTGCTTATAACTTGCTTATTTGAAATCACATTCAGTTGCTCTTAAACCATAGATCATTTGAACCCATTTACCAACTCAGAATCTCCGTTATTATATTGTTATGCATTTTTTACCGTTTTGTATCATTTTCAAAGCCTACTAATGTAAATTAGAAAATCGCAAAAGAACATTTTTGTTTCAAAAGCGTACGGTATTAATTAATTTACATTAGTAGGCTTTGAAAATGATACAAAACAGTAAAAAATGTATTACAATAGTTTTGTGATTACCGTTGTAACATAATTAACTTTTTTTAAGATCTTTTACCGTTTTTGATCATTTTCTAAGCCTACTAATGTAAATTAATTAATAAAGTACGCCTTTAAAACAAAAATGTTCTTTTGCGATTTTCTTAAAAATGTTGTTATTTAAGGGTATAAAAGTTTTAGTGCGTTGAAAAAAGAGAAAGAAATGTCTTTCAA
Organism: Elmis aenea; assembly: GCA_947652605.1. NCBI lineage: Eukaryota > Metazoa > Arthropoda > Insecta > Coleoptera > Elmidae > Elmis > Elmis aenea. The sequence goes on along the minus strand of CANTFG010000179.1, from coordinate 80,759 downwards.
ACCGTATAAAAAAATGTGTACAGTGCAGCTTAAAAAAAAAACATATACCTATGTTGCCGTAACTCCTAAAAAAACAAAAGAAAACCAAAATTTGACATGACAATATTTTGGGAAATAATGTATCAAACAACTTTTATTTGAAACCTTTTTTGATAATTATTTCCAATAACAAAATAAGTTGTCATAAGTGATGTCTCAACCTGTATTATTGTTTTATTTGTGGCTGGGTTTTACTTGTTTTTTGTGAATCTTGTCTATAATTGCTTACCTGATGCCTCTTACTTAATGGCTGTTGGGGTAAGCTTGATTTGCAAAAGAGAATATTTTAAAAGCCTTATAGACATAGATCAATTGCATATTTAAAGGGTAAAATTCTAAATTAATAACTCTTCACCTCTAGGAAAGAAGTGCCAATGTTCCATTTAATAATAAGAATTTTTAATAGCTAAAATTTTACTCACTTTCGAGATTACGAGATAGCGATGTCGATGTCGATGGCGATGGCGATGAATCTAAAATTACAGAAAAAGGATCTGTATTAGTTCTTGGTTACGTGGTGTGTAAGACTTCAGAAACCCAGTATTTTATTATTAATGAAACGTTTAATTGCACACTTATTCGGCTTTAATTCTCATGTTGCTGTATTTCTACAGTCGATTTAACCTTTTCGCTACAAAGACGGTTTCTCCAGTAGAACGCCTCCGCTGAACGAGACGACGCGCCGTGCCAAAAATGTACACTATTTGGTTTTAGTTCATTTTAATTTATTAAATATTTATATAGATATTTTGAAATTCGCCACTTTATATACTTTTATTTGAGCCATCTAGGTCATAAAAATATTTGTTTTGCTAGTGACTAGCAGTGCCGCGCCGTGGGTAAGAGGCGCTCTCGTACAAGAAGTTTGCCCCCCAAGTTTTTCTGAAATAATTATTAAATTTTCTTGAAATTGTGTGAAAAATTAGACAAAAGACCTAAAAATTAGAATTTGAATGAAAATAAGGTTCAGTGAATTGAACAGGATAATAAAATATAAACATAATATAAAATAAAACAAATGAAGTCGGTTATTGTTTTTTTTTATGGCAACCTTGATTTTTATCTTATGATTTTGCATTTTGTTAGGTTATTTCGCTTATTTTTGAAAATAGACATATAAAATATTATATCATTAAAAGAGAAAATAATAATCTTTAAATCTGTCATCACTTACGACTGCCATTTAAAAAAAAATTGTTTCGTCAAATATCTAGCACGGTAATTTATAAATAAAAATCTGACTATCGTTATCTTATAGAATCTTATCTTATAAAATAAATGTATTTTGTAAAAATGTGATGAATCTCGCGGGCCGGAAAAATGTACAAGGCATGCGGCCCGCGGGCCTGGGGTTGGCCACCCCTGCGTCTAGAATCTAAAAAATGTTTCATCTAGACTGTAGATGAAACTTTTTTTTTTGTGGAAGCGGTGTCCGGTGCCAATACATCATTTAATTGTATGCATTTTTTAATAGCTTCAATTTTACTTACGTGTGGCATCAGGAGAATAATTTCTTAACAGCGAAAGCATTTTGGCAACTAAAACAAAATGTTTAGAATGGTTAGTATGGTATTGTTCATATACAGGGTGCCTCAGCTATAGTGATCTCGTTAACGGAAAGAGATACAGAGTTGATTAAATGTGTCAAAACGATCTATGATTACAGAAAAACTGATCTGTAAAAAAATCTCGAAAAAAAAATTAATAGTTTTTGCGCTGTTAATTAAAAACAAAACGTCCCATTTTTCATTTTTGCTTATAACTTGCTTATTTGAAATCACATTCAGTTGCTCTTAAACCATAGATCATTTGAACCCATTTACCAACTCAGAATCTCCGTTATTATATTGTTATGCATTTTTTACCGTTTTGTATCATTTTCAAAGCCTACTAATGTAAATTAGAAAATCGCAAAAGAACATTTTTGTTTCAAAAGCGTACGGTATTAATTAATTTACATTAGTAGGCTTTGAAAATGATACAAAACAGTAAAAAATGTATTACAATAGTTTTGTGATTACCGTTGTAACATAATTAACTTTTTTTAAGATCTTTTACCGTTTTTGATCATTTTCTAAGCCTACTAATGTAAATTAATTAATAAAGTACGCCTTTAAAACAAAAATGTTCTTTTGCGATTTTCTTAAAAATGTTGTTATTTAAGGGTATAAAAGTTTTAGTGCGTTAAAAAAAGAGAAAGAAAATGTCTTTCAAACCGTATAAAAAAATGTGTACAGTGCAGCTTAAAAAAAACATATACCTATGTTGCCGTAACTCCTAAAAAAACAAAAGAAAACCAAAATTTGACATGACAATATTTTGGGAAATAATGTATCAAACAACTTTTATTTAAAACCTTTTTTGATAATTATTTCCAATAACAAAATAAGTTGTCATAAGTGATGTCTCAACCTGTATTATTGTTTTATTTGTGGCTGGGTTTTACTTGTTTTTTGTGAATCTTGTCTATAATTGCTTACCTGATGCCTCTTACTTAATGGCTGTTGGGGTAAGCTTGATTTGCAAAAGAGAATATTTTAAAAGCCTTATAGACATAGATCAATTGCATATTTAAAGGGTAAAATTCTAAATTAATAACTCTTCACCTCTAGGAAAGAAGTGCCAATGTTCCATTTAATAATAAGAATTTTTAATAGCTAAAATTTTACTCACTTTCGACATTAGGAGATGGCGATGTCGATGTCGATGTCGATGGCGATGGCGATGAATCTAAAATTACAGAAAAAGGATCTGTATTAGTTCGTGGTTACGCGGTGTGTAAGACTTCAGAAACCCAGTATTTTATTATTAATGAAATGTTTAATTGCACACTTATTCGGCTTTAATTCTCATGTTGCTGTATTTCTACAGTCGATTTAACCTTTTCGCTACAAAGACGGTTTCTCCAGTAGAACGCCTCCGCTGAACGAGACGACGCGCCGTGCCAAAAATGTACACTATTTGGTTTTAGTTCATTTTAATTTATTAAATATTTATATAGATATTTTGAAATTCGCCACTTTATATACTTTTATTTGAGCCATCTAGGTCATAAAAATATTTGTTTTGCTAGTGACTAGCAGTGCCGCGCCGTGGGTAAGAGGCGCTCTCGTACAAGAAGTTTGCCCCCCAAGTTTTTCTGAAATAATTATTAAATTTTCTTGAAATTGTGTGAAAAATTAGACAAAAGACCTAAAAATTAGAATTTGAATGAAAATAAGGTTCAGTGAATTGAACAGGATAATAAAATATAAACATAATATAAAATAAAACAAATGAAGTCGGTTATTGTTTTTTTTTATGGCAACCTTGATTTTTATCTTATGATTTTGCATTTTGTTAGGTTATTTCGCTTAGTTTTGAAAATAGACATATAAAATATTATATCTTTAAAAGAGAAAATAATAATCTTTAAATCTAAGTCATCACTTACGACTGCCATTTAAAAAAAAATTGTTTCGTCAAATATCTAGCACGGTAATTTATAAATAAAAATCTGACTATCGTTATCTTATAGAATCTTATCTTATAAAATAAATGTATTTTGTAAAAATGTGATGAATCTCGCGGGCCGGAAAAATGTACAAGGCATGCGGCCCGCGGGCCTGGGGTTGGCCACCCCTGCGTCTAGAATCTAAAAAATGTTTCATCTAGACTGTAGATGAAACTTTTTTTTTTGTGGAAGCGGTGTCCGGTGCCAATACATCATTTAATTGTATGCATTTTTTAATAGCTTCAATTTTACTTACCTGTGGCATCAAGAGAATAATTTCTTAACAGCGAAAGCATTTTGGCAACTAAAACAAAATGTTTAGAATGGTTAGTATGGTATTGTTCATATACAGGGTGCCTCAGCTATAGTGATCTCGTTAACGGAAAGAGATACAGAGTTGATTAAATGTGTCAAAACGATCTATGATTACAGAAAAACTGATCTGTAAAAAAATCTCGAAAAAAAAATTAATAGTTTTTGCGCTGTTAATTAAAAACAAAACGTCCCATTTTTCATTTTTGCTTATAACTTGCTTATTTGAAATCACATTCAGTTGCTCTTAAACCATAGATCATTTGAACCCATTTACCAACTCAGAATCTCCGTTATTATATTGTTATGCATTTTTTACCGTTTTGTATCATTTTCAAAGCCTACTAATGTAAATTAGAAAATCGCAAAAGAACATTTTTGTTTCAAAAGCGTACGGTATTAATTAATTTACATTAGTAGGCTTTGAAAATGATACAAAACAGTAAAAAATGTATTACAATAGTTTTGTGATTACCGTTGTAACATAATTAACTTTTTTTAAGATCTTTTACCGTTTTTGATCATTTTCTAAGCCTACTAATGTAAATTAATTAATAAAGTACGCCTTTAAAACAAAAATGTTCTTTTGCGATTTTCTTAAAAATGTTGTTATTTAAGGGTATAAAAGTTTTAGTGCGTTGAAAAAAGAGAAAGAAAATGTCTTTCAAACCGTATAAAAAAATGTGTACAGTGCAGCTTAAAAAAAAACATATACCTATGTTGCCGTAACTCCTAAAAAAACAAAAGAAAACCAAAATTTGACATGACAATATTTTGGGAAATAATGTATCAAACAACTTTTATTTGAAACCTTTTTTGATAATTATTTCCAATAACAAAATAAGTTGTCATAAGTGATGTCTCAACCTGTATTATTGTTTTATTTGTGGCTGGGTTTTACTTGTTTTTTGTGAATCTTGTCTATAATTGCTTACCTGATGCCTCTTACTTAATGGCTGTTGGGGTAAGCTTGATTTGCAAAAGAGAATATTTTAAAAGCCTTATAGACATAGATCAATTGCATATTTAAAGGGTAAAATTCTAAATTAATAACTCTTCACCTCTAGGAAAGAAGTGCCAATGTTCCATTTAATAATAAGAATTTTTAATAGCTAAAATTTTACTCACTTTCGAGATTACGAGATAGCGATGTCGATGTCGATGGCGATGGCGATGAATCTAAAATTACAGAAAAAGGATCTGTATTAGTTCGTGGTTACGCGGTGTGTAAGACTTCAGAAACCCAGTATTTTATTATTAATGAAATGTTTAATTGCACACTTATTCGGCTTTAATTCTCATGTTGCTGTATTTCTACAGTCGATTTAACCTTTTCGCTACAAAGACGGTTTCTCCAGTAGAACGCCTCCGCTGAACGAGACGACGCGCCGTGCCAAAAATGTACACTATTTGGTTTTAGTTCATTTTAATTTATTAAATATTTATATAGATATTTTGAAATTCGCCACTTTATATACTTTTATTTGAGCCATCTAGGTCATAAAAATATTTGTTTTGCTAGTGACTAGCAGTGCCGCGCCGTGGGTAAGAGGCGCTCTCGTACAAGAAGTTTGCCCCCCAAGTTTTTCTGAAATAATTATTAAATTTTCTTGAAATTGTGTGAAAAATTAGACAAAAGACCTAAAAATTAGAATTTGAATGAAAATAAGGTTCAGTGAATTGAACAGGATAATAAAATATAAACATAATATAAAATAAAACAAATGAAGTCGGTTATTGTTTTTTTTATGGCAACCTTGATTTTTATATTATGATTTTGCATTTTGTTAGGTTATTTCGCTTATTTTTGAAAATAGACATATAAAATTATATATCATTAAAAGAGAAAATAATAATCTTTAAATCTGTCATCACTTACGACTGCCATTTAAAAAAAAATTGTTTCGTCAAATATCTAGCACGGTAATTTATAAATAAAAATCTGACTATCGTTATCTTATAGAATCTTATCTTATAAAATAAATGTATTTTGTAAAAATGTGATGAATCTCGCGGGCCGGAAAAATGTACAAGGCATGCGGCCCGCGGGCCTGGGGTTGGCCACCCCTGCGTCTAGAATCTAAAAAATGTTTCATCTAGACTGTAGATGAAACTTTTTTTTTTGTGGAAGCGGTGTCCGGTGCCAATACATCATTTAATTGTATGCATTTTTTAATAGCTTTAATTTTACTTACCTGTGGCATCAAGAGAATAATTTCTTAACAGCGAAAGCATTTTGGCAACTAAAACAAAATGTTTAGAATGGTTAGTATGGTATTGTTCATATACAGGGTGCCTCAGCTATAGTGATCTCGTTAACGGAAAGAGATACAGAGTTGATTAAATGTGTCAAAACGATCTATGATTACAGAAAAACTGATCTGTAAAAAAATCTCGAAAAAAAAATTAATAGTTTTTGCGCTGTTAATTAAAAACAAAACGTCCCATTTTTCATTTTTGCTTATAACTTGCTTATTTGAAATCACATTCAGTTGCTCTTAAACCATAGATCATTTGAACCCATTTACCAACTCAGAATCTCCGTTATTATATTGTTATGCATTTTTTACCGTTTTGTATCATTTTCAAAGCCTACTAATGTAAATTAGAAAATCGCAAAAGAACATTTTTGTTTCAAAAGCGTACGGTATTAATTAATTTACATTAGTAGGCTTTGAAAATGATACAAAACAGTAAAAAATGTATTACAATAGTTTTGTGATTACCGTTGTAACATAATTAACTTTTTTTAAGATCTTTTACCGTTTTTGATCCTTTTCTAAGCCTACTAATGTAAATTAATTAATAAAGTACGCCTTTAAAACAAAAATGTTCTTTTGCGATTTTCTTAAAAATGTTGTTATTTAAGGGTATAAAAGTTTTAGTGCGTTGAAAAAAGAGAAAGAAAATGTCTTTCAAACCGTATAAAAAAATGTGTACAGTGCAGCTTAAAAAAAAAACATATACCTATGTTGCCGTAACTCCTAAAAAAACAAAAGAAAACCAAAATTTGACATGACAATATTTTGGGAAATAATGTATCAAACAACTTTTATTTGAAACCTTTTTTGATAATTATTTCCAATAACAAAATAAGTTGTCATAAGTGATGTCTCAACCTGTATTATTGTTTTATTTGTGGCTGGGTTTTACTTGTTTTTTGTGAATCTTGTCTATAATTGCTTACCTGATGCCTCTTACTTAATGGCTGTTGGGGTAAGCTTGATTTGCAAAAGAGAATATTTTAAAAGCCTTATAGACATAGATCAATTGCATATTTAAAGGGTAAAATTCTAAATTAATAACTCTTCACCTCTAGGAAAGAAGTGCCAATGTTCCATTTAATAATAAGAATTTTTAATAGCTAAAATTTTACTCACTTTCGACATTACGAGATGGCGATGTCGATGTCGATGGCGATGGCGATGAATCTAAAATTACAGAAAAAGGATCTGTATTAGTTCGTGGTTACGCGGTGTGTAAGACTTCAGAAACACAGTATTTTATTATTAATGAAATGTTTAATTGCACACTTATTCGGCTTTAATTCTCATGTTGCTGTATTTCTACAGTCGATTTAACCTTTTCGCTACAAAGACGGTTTCTCCAGTAGAACGCCTCCGCTGAACGAGACGACGCGCCGTGCCAAAAATGTACACTATTTGGTTTTAGTTCATTTTAATTTATTAAATATTTATATAGATATTTTGAAATTCGCCACTTTATATACTTTTATTTGAGCCATCTAGGTCATAAAAATATTTGTTTTGCTAGTGACTAGCAGTGCCGCGCCGTGGGTAAGAGGCGCTCTCGTACAAGAAGTTTGCCCCCCAAGTTTTTCTGAAATAATTATTAAATTTTCTTGAAATTGTGTGAAAAATTAGACAAAAGACCTAAAAATTAGAATTTGAATGAAAATAAGGTTCAGTGAATTGAACAGGATAATAAAATATAAACATAATATAAAATAAAACAAATGAAGTCGGTTATTGTTTTTTTTTTATGGCAACCTTGATTTTTATCTTATGATTTTGCATTTTGTTAGGTTATTTCGCTTATTTTTGAAAATAGACATATAAAATATTATATCATTAAAAGAGAAAATAATAATCTTTAAATCTAAGTCATCACTTACGACTGCCATTTAAAAAAAAATTGTTTCGTCAAATATCTAGCACGGTAATTTATAAATAAAAATCTGACTATCGTTATCTTATAGAATCTTATCTTATAAAATAAATGTATTTTGTAAAAATGTGATGAATCTCGCGGGCCGGAAAAATGTACAAGGCATGCGGCCCGCGGGCCTGGGGTTGGCCACCCCTGCGTCTAGAATCTAAAAAATGTTTCATCTAGACTGTAGATGAAACTTTTATTTTTGTGGAAGCGGTGTCCGGTGCCAATACATCATTTAATTGTATGCATTTTTTAATAGCTTCAATTTTACTTACCTGTGGCATCAGGAGAATAATTTCTTAACAGCGAAAGCATTTTGGCAACTAAAACAAAATGTTTAGAATGGTTAGTATGGTATTGTTCATATACAGGGTGCCTCAGCTATAGTGATCTCGTTAACGGAAAGAGATACAGAGTTGATTAAATGTGTCAAAACGATCTATGATTACAGAAAAACTGATCTGTAAAAAAATCTCGAAAAAAAAATTAATAGTTTTTGCGCTGTTAATTAAAAACAAAACGTCCCATTTTTCATTTTTGCTTATAACTTGCTTATTTGAAATCACATTCAGTTGCTCTTAAACCATAGATCATTTGAACCCATTTACCAACTCAGAATCTCCGTTATTATATTGTTATGCATTTTTTACCGTTTTGTATCATTTTCAAAGCCTACTAATGTAAATTAGAAAATCGCAAAAGAACATTTTTGTTTCAAAAGCGTACGGTATTAATTAATTTACATTAGTAGGCTTTGAAAATGATACAAAACAGTAAAAAATGTATTACAATAGTTTTGTGATTACCGTTGTAACATAATTAACTTTTTTTAAGATCTTTTACCGTTTTTGATCATTTTCTAAGCCTACTAATGTAAATTAATTAATAAAGTACGCCTTTAAAACCAAAATGTTCTTTTGCGATTTTCTTAAAAATGTTGTTATTTAAGGGTATAAAAGTTTTAGTGCGTTAAAAAAAGAGAAAGAAAATGTCTTTCAAACCGTATAAAAAAATGTGTACAGTGCAGCTTAAAAAAAAACATATACCTATGTTGCCGTAACTCCTAAAAAAACAAAAGAAAACCAAAATTTGACATGACAATATTTTGGGAAATAATGTATCAAACAACTTTTATTTAAAACCTTTTTTGATAATTATTTCCAATAACAAAATAAGTTGTCATAAGTGATGTCTCAACCTGTATTATTGTTTTATTTGTGGCTGGGTTTTACTTGTTTTTTGTGAATCTTGTCTATAATTGCTTACCTGATGCCTCTTACTTAATGGCTGTTGGGGTAAGCTTGATTTGCAAAAGAGAATATTTTAAAAGCCTTATAGACATAGATCAATTGCATATTTAAAGGGTAAAATTCTAAATTAATAACTCTTCACCTCTAGGAAAGAAGTGCCAATGTTCCATTTAATAATAAGAATTTTTAATAGCTAAAATTTTACTCACTTTCGACATTAGGAGATGGCGATGTCGATGTCGATGGCGATGGCGATGAATCTAAAATTACAGAAAAAGGATCTGTATTAGTTCGTGGTTACGCGGTGTGTAAGACTTCAGAAACCCAGTATTTTATTATTAATGAAATGTTTAATTGCACACTTATTCGGCTTTAATTCTCATGTTGCTGTATTTCTACAGTCGATTTAACCTTTTCGCTACAAAGACGGTTTCTCCAGTAGAACGCCTCCGCTGAACGAGACGACGCGCCGTGCCAAAAATGTACACTATTTGGTTTTAGTTCATTTTAATTTATTAAATATTTATATAGATATTTTGAAATTCGCCACTTTATATACTTTTATTTGAGCCATCTAGGTCATAAAAATATTTGTTTTGCTAGTGACTAGCAGTGCCGCGCCGTGGGTAAGAGGCGCTCTCGTACAAGAAGTTTGCCCCCCAAGTTTTTCTGAAATAATTATTAAATTTTCTTGAAATTGTGTGAAAAATTAGACAAAAGACCTAAAAATTAGAATTTGAATGAAAATAAGGTTCAGTGAATTGAACAGGATAATAAAATATAAACATAATATAAAATAAAACAAATGAAGTCGGTTATTGTTTTTTTTTATGGCAACCTTGATTTTTATCTTATGATTTTGCATTTTGTTAGGTTATTTCGCTTATTTTTGAAAATAGACATATAAAATATTATATCTTTAAAAGAGAAAATAATAATCTTTAAATCTAAGTCATCACTTACGACTGCCATTTAAAAAAAAATTGTTTCGTCAAATATCTAGCACGGTAATTTATAAATAAAAATCTGACTATCGTTATCTTATAGAATCTTATCTTATAAAATAAATGTATTTTGTAAAAATGTGATGAATCTCGCGGGCCGGAAAAATGTACAAGGCATGCGGCCCGCGGGCCTGGGGTTGGCCACCCCTGCGTCTAGAATCTAAAAAATGTTTCATCTAGACTGTAGATGAAACTTTTTTTTTTGTGGAAGCGGTGTCCGGTGCCAATACATCATTTAATTGTATGCATTTTTTAATAGCTTCAATTTTACTTACCTGTGGCATCAAGAGAATAATTTCTTAACAGCGAAAGCATTTTGGCAACTAAAACAAAATGTTTAGAATGGTTAGTATGGTATTGTTCATATACAGGGTGCCTCAGCTATAGTGATCTCGTTAACGGAAAGAGATACAGAGTTGATTAAATGTGTCAAAACGATCTATGATTACAGAAAAACTGATCTGTAAAAAAATCTCGAAAAAAAAATTAATAGTTTTTGCGCTGTTAATTAAAAACAAAACGTCCCATTTTTCATTTTTGCTTATAACTTGCTTATTTGAAATCACATTCAGTTGCTCTTAAACCATAGATCATTTGAACCCATTTACCAACTCAGAATCTCCGTTATTATATTGTTATGCATTTTTTACCGTTTTGTATCATTTTCAAAGCCTACTAATGTAAATTAGAAAATCGCAAAAGAACATTTTTGTTTCAAAAGCGTACGGTATTAATTAATTTACATTAGTAGGCTTTGAAAATGATACAAAACAGTAAAAAATGTATTACAATAGTTTTGTGATTACCGTTGTAACATAATTAACTTTTTTTAAGATCTTTTACCGTTTTTGATCATTTTCTAAGCCTACTAATGTAAATTAATTAATAAAGTACGCCTTTAAAATCAAAATGTTCTTTTGCGATTTTCTTAAAAATGTTGTTATTTAAGGGTATAAAAGTTTTAGTGCGTTAAAAAAAGAGAAAGAAAATGTCTTTCAAACCGTATAAAAAAATGTGTACAGTGCAGCTTAAAAAAAAACATATACCTATGTTGCCGTAACTCCTAAAAAAACAAAAGAAAACCAAAATTTGACATGACAATATTTTGGGAAATAATGTATCAAACAACTTTTATTTAAAACCTTTTTTGATAATTATTTCCAATAACAAAATAAGTTGTCATAAGTGATGTCTCAACCTGTATTATTGTTTTATTTGTGGCTGGGTTTTACTTGTTTTTTGTGAATCTTGTCTATAATTGCTTACCTGATGCCTCTTACTTAATGGCTGTTGGGGTAAGCTTGATTTGCAAAAGAGAATATTTTAAAAGCCTTATAGACATAGATCAATTGCATATTTAAAGGGTAAAATTCTAAATTAATAACTCTTCACCTCTAGGAAAGAAGTGCCAATGTTCCATTTAATAATAAGAATTTTTAATAGCTAAAATTTTACTCACTTTCGAGATTACGAGATAGCGATGTCGATGTCGATGGCGATGGCGATGAATCTAAAATTACAGAAAAAGGATCTGTATTAGTTCGTGGTTACGCGGTGTGTAAGACTTCAGAAACCCAGTATTTTATTATTAATGAAATGTTTAATTGCACACTTATTCGGCTTTAATTCTCATGTTGCTGTATTTCTACAGTCGATTTAACCTTTTCGCTACAAAGACGGTTTCTCCAGTAGAACGCCTCCGCTGAACGAGACGACGCGCCGTGCCAAAAATGTACACTATTTGGTTTTAGTTCATTTTAATTTATTAAATATTTATATAGATATTTTGAAATTCGCCACTTTATATACTTTTATTTGAGCCATCTAGGTCATAAAAATATTTGTTTTGCTAGTGACTAGCAGTGCCGCGCCGTGGGTAAGAGGCGCTCTCGTACAAGAAGTTTGCCCCCCAAGTTTTTCTGAAATAATTATTAAATTTTCTTGAAATTGTGTGAAAAATTAGACAAAAGACCTAAAAATTAGAATTTGAATGAAAATAAGGTTCAGTGAATTGAACAGGATAATAAAATATAAACATAATATAAAATAAAACAAATGAAGTCGGTTATTGTTTTTTTTATGGCAACCTTGATTTTTATATTATGATTTTGCATTTTGTTAGGTTATTTCGCTTATTTTTGAAAATAGACATATAAAATTATATATCATTAAAAGAGAAAATAATAATCTTTAAATCTGTCATCACTTACGACTGCCATTTAAAAAAAAATTGTTTCGTCAAATATCTAGCACGGTAATTTATAAATAAAAATCTGACTATCGTTATCTTATAGAATCTTATCTTATAAAATAAATGTATTTTGTAAAAATGTGATGAATCTCGCGGGCCGGAAAAATGTACAAGGCATGCGGCCCGCGGGCCTGGGGTTGGCCACCCCTGCGTCTAGAATCTAAAAAATGTTTCATCTAGACTGTAGATGAAACTTTTTTTTTTGTGGAAGCGGTGTCCGGTGCCAATACATCATTTAATTGTATGCATTTTTTAATAGCTTTAATTTTACTTACCTGTGGCATCAAGAGAATAATTTCTTAACAGCGAAAGCATTTTGGCAACTAAAACAAAATGTTTAGAATGGTTAGTATGGTATTGTTCATATACAGGGTGCCTCAGCTATAGTGATCTCGTTAACGGAAAGAGATACAGAGTTGATTAAATGTGTCAAAACGATCTATGATTACAGAAAAACTGATCTGTAAAAAAATCTCGAAAAAAAAATTAATAGTTTTTGCGCTGTTAATTAAAAACAAAACGTCCCATTTTTCATTTTTGCTTATAACTTGCTTATTTGAAATCACATTCAGTTGCTCTTAAACCATAGATCATTTGAACCCATTTACCAACTCAGAATCTCCGGTATTATATTGTTATGCATTTTTTACCGTTTTGTATCATTTTCAAAGCCTACTAATGTAAATTAGAAAATCGCAAAAGAACATTTTTGTTTCAAAAGCGTACGGTATTAATTAATTTACATTAGTAGGCTTTGAAAATGATACAAAACAGTAAAAAATGTATTACAATAGTTTTGTGATTACCGTTGTAACATAATTAACTTTTTTTAAGATCTTTTACCGTTTTTGATCATTTTCTAAGCCTACTAATGTAAATTAATTAATAAAGTACGCCTTTAAAACAAAAATGTTCTTTTGCGATTTTCTTAAAAATGTTGTTATTTAAGGGTATAAAAGTTTTAGTGCGTTGAAAAAAGAGAAAGAAAATGTCTTTCAAACCGTATAAAAAAATGTGTACAGTGCAGCTTAAAAAAAAAACATATACCTATGTTGCCGTAACTCCTAAAAAAACAAAAGAAAACCAAAATTTGACATGACAATATTTTGGGAAATAATGTATCAAACAACTTTTATTTGAAACCTTTTTTGATAATTATTTCCAATAACAAAATAAGTTGTCATAAGTGATGTCTCAACCTGTATTATTGTTTTATTTGTGGCTGGGTTTTACTTGTTTTTTGTGAATCTTGTCTATAATTGCTTACCTGATGCCTCTTACTTAATGGCTGTTGGGGTAAGCTTGATTTGCAAAAGAGAATATTTTAAAAGCCTTATAGACATAGATCAATTGCATATTTAAAGGGTAAAATTCTAAATTAATAACTCTTCACCTCTAGGAAAGAAGTGCCAATGTTCCATTTAATAATAAGAATTTTTAATAGCTAAAATTTTACTCACTTTCGACATTACGAGATGGCGATGTCGATGTCGATGGCGATGGCGATGAATCTAAAATTACAGAAAAAGGATCTGTATTAGTTCGTGGTTACGCGGTGTGTAAGACTTCAGAAACCCAGTATTTTATTATTAATGAAATGTTTAATTGCACACTTATTCGGCTTTAATTCTCATGTTGCTGTATTTCTACAGTCGATTTAACCTTTTCGCTACAAAGACGGTTTCTCCAGTAGAACGCCTCCGCTGAACGAGACGACGCGCCGTGCCAAAAATGTACACTATTTGGTTTTAGTTCATTTTAATTTATTAAATATTTATATAGATATTTTGAAATTCGCCACTTTATATACTTTTATTTGAGCCATCTAGGTCATAAAAATATTTGTTTTGCTAGTGACTAGCAGTGCCGCGCCGTGGGTAAGAGGCGCTCTCGTACAAGAAGTTTGCCCCCCAAGTTTTTCTGAAATAATTATTAAATTTTCTTGAAATTGTGTGAAAAATTAGACAAAAGACCTAAAAATTAGAATTTGAATGAAAATAAGGTTCAGTGAATTGAACAGGATAATAAAATATAAACATAATATAAAATAAAACAAATGAAGTCGGTTATTGTTTTTTTTTATGGCAACCTTGATTTTTATCTTATGATTTTGCATTTTGTTAGGTTATTTCGCTTATTTTTGAAAATAGACATATAAAATATTATATCTTTAAAAGAGAAAATAATAATCTTTAAATCTAAGTCATCACTTACGACTGCCATTTAAAAAAAAATTGTTTCGTCAAATATCTAGCACGGTAATTTATAAATAAAAATCTGACTATCGTTATCTTATAGAATCTTATCTTATAAAATAAATGTATTTTGTAAAAATGTGATGAATCTCGCGGGCCGGAAAAATGTACAAGGCATGCGGCCCGCGGGCCTGGGGTTGGCCACCCCTGCGTCTAGAATCTAAAAAATGTTTCATCTAGACTGTAGATGAAACTTTTTTTTTTGTGGAAGCGGTGTCCGGTGCCAATACATCATTTAATTGTATGCATTTTTTAATAGCTTTAATTTTACTTACCTGTGGCATCAAGAGAATAATTTCTTAACAGCGAAAGCATTTTGGCAACTAAAACAAAATGTTTAGAATGGTTAGTATGGTATTGTTCATATACAGGGTGCCTCAGCTATAGTGATCTCGTTAACGGAAAGAGATACAGAGTTGATTAAATGTGTCAAAACGATCTATGATTACAGAAAAACTGATCTGTAAAAAAATCTCGAAAAAAAAATTAATAGTTTTTGCGCTGTTAATTAAAAACAAAACGTCCCATTTTTCATTTTTGCTTATAACTTGCTTATTTGAAATCACATTCAGTTGCTCTTAAACCATAGATCATTTGAACCCATTTACCAACTCAGAATCTCCGTTATTATATTGTTATGCATTTTTTACCGTTTTGTATCATTTTCAAAGCCTACTAATGTAAATTAGAAAATCGCAAAAGAACATTTTTGTTTCAAAAGCGTACGGTATTAATTAATTTACATTAGTAGGCTTTGAAAATGATACAAAACAGTAAAAAATGTATTACAATAGTTTTGTGATTACCGTTGTAACATAATTAACTTTTTTTAAGATCTTTTACCGTTTTTGATCATTTTCTAAGCCTACTAATGTAAATTAATTAATAAAGTACGCCTTTAAAACAAAAATGTTCTTTTGCGATTTTCTTAAAAATGTTGTTATTTAAGGGTATAAAAGTTTTAGTGCGTTGAAAAAAGAGAAAGAAAATGTCTTTCAAACCGTATAAAAAAATGTGTACAGTGCAGCTTAAAAAAAAAACATATACCTATGTTGCCGTAACTCCTAAAAAAACAAAAGAAAACCAAAATTTGACATGACAATATTTTGGGAAATAATGTATCAAACAACTTTTATTTGAAACCTTTTTTGATAATTATTTCCAATAACAAAATAAGTTGTCATAAGTGATGTCTCAACCTGTATTATTGTTTTATTTGTGGCTGGGTTTTACTTGTTTTTTGTGAATCTTGTCTATAATTGCTTACCTGATGCCTCTTACTTAATGGCTGTTGGGGTAAGCTTGATTTGCAAAAGAGAATATTTTAAAAGCCTTATAGACATAGATCAATTGCATATTTAAAGGGTAAAATTCTAAATTAATAACTCTTCACCTCTAGGAAAGAAGTGCCAATGTTCCATTTAATAATAAGAATTTTTAATAGCTAAAATTTTACTCACTTTCGACATTACGAGATGGCGATGTCGATGTCGATGGCGATGGCGATGAATCTAAAATTACAGAAAAAGGATCTGTATTAGTTCGTGGTTACGCGGTGTGTAAGACTTCAGAAACCCAGTATTTTATTATTAATGAAATGTTTAATTGCACACTTATTCGGCTTTAATTCTCATGTTGCTGTATTTCTACAGTCGATTTAACCTTTTCGCTACAAAGACGGTTTCTCCAGTAGAACGCCTCCGCTGAACGAGACGACGCGCCGTGCCAAAAATGTACACTATTTGGTTTTAGTTCATTTTAATTTATTAAATATTTATATAGATATTTTGAAATTCGCCACTTTATATACTTTTATTTGAGCCATCTAGGTCATAAAAATATTTGTTTTGCTAGTGACTAGCAGTGCCGCGCCGTGGGTAAGAGGCGCTCTCGTACAAGAAGTTTGCCCCCCAAGTTTTTCTGAAATAATTATTAAATTTTCTTGAAATTGTGTGAAAAATTAGACAAAAGACCTAAAAATTAGAATTTGAATGAAAATAAGGTTCAGTGAATTGAACAGGATAATAAAATATAAACATAATATAAAATAAAACAAATGAAGTCGGTTATTGTTTTTTTTTATGGCAACCTTGATTTTTATCTTATGATTTTGCATTTTGTTAGGTTATTTCGCTTATTTTTGAAAATAGACATATAAAATATTATATCTTTAAAAGAGAAAATAATAATCTTTAAATCTAAGTCATCACTTACGACTGCCATTTAAAAAAAAATTGTTTCGTCAAATATCTAGCACGGTAATTTATAAATAAAAATCTGACTATCGTTATCTTATAGAATCTTATCTTATAAAATAAATGTATTTTGTAAAAATGTGATGAATCTCGCGGGCCGGAAAAATGTACAAGGCATGCGGCCCGCGGGCCTGGGGTTGGCCACCCCTGCGTCTAGAATCTAAAAAATGTTTCATCTAGACTGTAGATGAAACTTTTTTTTTTGTGGAAGCGGTGTCCGGTGCCAATACATCATTTAATTGTATGCATTTTTTAATAGCTTCAATTTTACTTACCTGTGGCATCAAGAGAATAATTTCTTAACAGCGAAAGCATTTTGGCAACTAAAACAAAATGTTTAGAATGGTTAGTATGGTATTGTTCATATACAGGGTGCCTCAGCTATAGTGATCTCGTTAACGGAAAGAGATACAGAGTTGATTAAATGTGTCAAAACGATCTATGATTACAGAAAAACTGATCTGTAAAAAAATCTCGAAAAAAAAATTAATAGTTTTTGCGCTGTTAATTAAAAACAAAACGTCCCATTTTTCATTTTTGCTTATAACTTGCTTATTTGAAATCACATTCAGTTGCTCTTAAACCATAGATCATTTGAACCCATTTACCAACTCAGAATCTCCGTTATTATATTGTTATGCATTTTTTACCGTTTTGTATCATTTTCAAAGCCTACTAATGTAAATTAGAAAATCGCAAAAGAACATTTTTGTTTCAAAAGCGTACGGTATTAATTAATTTACATTAGTAGGCTTTGAAAATGATACAAAACAGTAAAAAATGTATTACAATAGTTTTGTGATTACCGTTGTAACATAATTAACTTTTTTTAAGATCTTTTACCGTTTTTGATCATTTTCTAAGCCTACTAATGTAAATTAATTAATAAAGTACGCCTTTAAAACCAAAATGTTCTTTTGCGATTTTCTTAAAAATGTTGTTATTTAAGGGTATAAAAGTTTTAGTGCGTTAAAAAAAGAGAAAGAAAATGTCTTTCAAACCGTATAAAAAAATGTGTACAGTGCAGCTTAAAAAAAAACATATACCTATGTTGCCGTAACTCCTAAAAAAACAAAAGAAAACCAAAATTTGACATGACAATATTTTGGGAAATAATGTATCAAACAACTTTTATTTAAAACCTTTTTTGATAATTATTTCCAATAACAAAATAAGTTGTCATAAGTGATGTCTCAACCTGTATTATTGTTTTATTTGTGGCTGGGTTTTACTTGTTTTTTGTGAATCTTGTCTATAATTGCTTACCTGATGCCTCTTACTTAATGGCTGTTGGGGTAAGCTTGATTTGCAAAAGAGAATATTTTAAAAGCCTTATAGACATAGATCAATTGCATATTTAAAGGGTAAAATTCTAAATTAATAACTCTTCACCTCTAGGAAAGAAGTGCCAATGTTCCATTTAATAATAAGAATTTTTAATAGCTAAAATTTTACTCACTTTCGACATTAGGAGATGGCGATGTCGATGTCGATGGCGATGGCGATGAATCTAAAATTACAGAAAAAGGATCTGTATTAGTTCGTGGTTACGCGGTGTGTAAGACTTCAGAAACCCAGTATTTTATTATTAATGAAATGTTTAATTGCACACTTATTCGGCTTTAATTCTCATGTTGCTGTATTTCTACAGTCGATTTAACCTTTTCGCTACAAAGACGGTTTCTCCAGTAGAACGCCTCCGCTGAACGAGACGACGCGCCGTGCCAAAAATGTACACTATTTGGTTTTAGTTCATTTTAATTTATTAAATATTTATATAGATATTTTGAAATTCGCCACTTTATATACTTTTATTTGAGCCATCTAGGTCATAAAAATATTTGTTTTGCTAGTGACTAGCAGTGCCGCGCCGTGGGTAAGAGGCGCTCTCGTACAAGAAGTTTGCCTCCCAAGTTTTTCTGAAATAATTATTAAATTTTCTTGAAATTGTGTGAAAAATTAGACAAAAGACCTAAAAATTAGAATTTGAATGAAAATAAGGTTCAGTGAATTGAACAGGATAATAAAATATAAACATAATATAAAATAAAACAAATGAAGTCGGTTATTGTTTTTTTTATGGCAACCTTGATTTTTATATTATGATTTTGCATTTTGTTAGGTTATTTCGCTTATTTTTGAAAATAGACATATAAAATTATATATCATTAAAAGAGAAAATAATAATCTTTAAATCTGTCATCACTTACGACTGCCATTTAAAAAAAAATTGTTTCGTCAAATATCTAGCACGGTAATTTATAAATAAAAATCTGACTATCGTTATCTTATAGAATCTTATCTTATAAAATAAATGTATTTTGTAAAAATGTGATGAATCTCGCGGGCCGGAAAAATGTACAAGGCATGCGGCCCGCGGGCCTGGGGTTGGCCACCCCTGCGTCTAGAATCTAAAAAATGTTTCATCTAGACTGTAGATGAAACTTTTTTTTTTGTGGAAGCGGTGTCCGGTGCCAATACATCATTTAATTGTATGCATTTTTTAATAGCTTTAATTTTACTTACCTGTGGCATCAAGAGAATAATTTCTTAACAGCGAAAGCATTTTGGCAACTAAAACAAAATGTTTAGAATGGTTAGTATGGTATTGTTCATATACAGGGTGCCTCAGCTATAGTGATCTCGTTAACGGAAAGAGATACAGAGTTGATTAAATGTGTCAAAACGATCTATGATTACAGAAAAACTGATCTGTAAAAAAATCTCGAAAAAAAAATTAATAGTTTTTGCGCTGTTAATTAAAAACAAAACGTCCCATTTTTCATTTTTGCTTATAACTTGCTTATTTGAAATCACATTCAGTTGCTCTTAAACCATAGATCATTTGAACCCATTTACCAACTCAGAATCTCCGTTACTATATTGTTATGCATTTTTTACCGTTTTGTATCATTTTCAAAGCCTACTAATGTAAATTAGAAAATCGCAAAAGAACATTTTTGTTTCAAAAGCGTACGGTATTAATTAATTTACATTAGTAGGCTTTGAAAATGATACAAAACAGTAAAAAATGTATTACAATAGTTTTGTGATTACCGTTGTAACATAATTAACTTTTTTTAAGATCTTTTACCGTTTTTGATCATTTTCTAAGCCTACTAATGTAAATTAATTAATAAAGTACGCCTTTAAAACAAAAATGTTCTTTTGCGATTTTCTTAAAAATGTTGTTATTTAAGGGTATAAAAGTTTTAGTGCGTTGAAAAAAGAGAAAGAAAATGTCTTTCAAACCGTATAAAAAAATGTGTACAGTGCAGCTTAAAAAAAAAACATATACCTATGTTGCCGTAACTCCTAAAAAAACAAAAGAAAACCAAAATTTGACATGACAATATTTTGGGAAATAATGTATCAAACAACTTTTATTTGAAACCTTTTTTGATAATTATTTCCAATAACAAAATAAGTTGTCATAAGTGATGTCTCAACCTGTATTATTGTTTTATTTGTGGCTGGGTTTTACTTGTTTTTTGTGAATCTTGTCTATAATTGCTTACCTGATGCCTCTTACTTAATGGCTGTTGGGGTAAGCTTGATTTGCAAAAGAGAATATTTTAAAAGCCTTATAGACATAGATCAATTGCATATTTAAAGGGTAAAATTCTAAATTAATAACTCTTCACCTCTAGGAAAGAAGTGCCAATGTTCCATTTAATAATAAGAATTTTTAATAGCTAAAATTTTACTCACTTTCGACATTACGAGATGGCGATGTCGATGTCGATGGCGATGGCGATGAATCTAAAATTACAGAAAAAGGATCTGTATTAGTTCGTGGTTACGCGGTGTGTAAGACTTCAGAAACCCAGTATTTTATTATTAATGAAATGTTTAATTGCACACTTATTCGGCTTTAATTCTCATGTTGCTGTATTTCTACAGTCGATTTAACCTTTTCGCTACAAAGACGGTTTCTCCAGTAGAACGCCTCCGCTGAACGAGACGACGCGCCGTGCCAAAAATGTACACTATTTGGTTTTAGTTCATTTTAATTTATTAAATATTTATATAGATATTTTGAAATTCGCCACTTTATATACTTTTATTTGAGCCATCTAGGTCATAAAAATATTTGTTTTGCTAGTGACTAGCAGTGCCGCGCCGTGGGTAAGAGGCGCTCTCGTACAAGAAGTTTGCCCCCCAAGTTTTTCTGAAATAATTATTAAATTTTCTTGAAATTGTGTGAAAAATTAGACAAAAGACCTAAAAATTAGAATTTGAATGAAAATAAGGTTCAGTGAATTGAACAGGATAATAAAATATAAACATAATATAAAATAAAACAAATGAAGTCGGTTATTGTTTTTTTTTATGGCAACCTTGATTTTTATCTTATGATTTTGCATTTTGTTAGGTTATTTCGCTTATTTTTGAAAATAGACATATAAAATATTATATCTTTAAAAGAGAAAATAATAATCTTTAAATCTAAGTCATCACTTACGACTGCCATTTAAAAAAAAATTGTTTCGTCAAATATCTAGCACGGTAATTTATAAATAAAAATCTGACTATCGTTATCTTATAGAATCTTATCTTATAAAATAAATGTATTTTGTAAAAATGTGATGAATCTCGCGGGCCGGAAAAATGTACCTACAAGGTATGCGGCCCGCGGGCCTGGGGTTGGCCACCCCTGCGTCTAGAATCTAAAAAATGTTTCATCTAGACTGTAGATGAAACTTTTTTTTTGTGGAAGCGGTGTCCGGTGCCAATACATCATTTAATTGTATGCATTTTTTAATAACTTCAATTTTACTTACGTGTGGCATCAGGAGAATAATTTCTTAACAGCGAAAGCATTTTGGCAACTAAAACAAAATGTTTAGAATGGTTAGTATGGTATTGTTCATATACAGGGTGCCTCAGCTATAGTGATCTCGTTAACGGAAAGAGATACAGAGTTGATTAAATGTGTCAAAACGATCTATGATTACAGAAAAACTGATCTGTAAAAAAATCTCGAAAAAAAAATTAATAGTTTTTGCGCTGTTAATTAAAAACAAAACGTCCCATTTTTCATTTTTGCTTATAACTTGCTTATTTGAAATCACATTCAGTTGCTCTTAAACCATAGATCATTTGAACCCATTTACCAACTCAGAATCTCCGTTATTATATTGTTATGCATTTTTTACCGTTTTGTATCATTTTCAAAGCCTACTAATGTAAATTAGAAAATCGCAAAAGAACATTTTTGTTTCAAAAGCGTACGGTATTAATTAATTTACATTAGTAGGCTTTGAAAATGATACAAAACAGTAAAAAATGTATTACAATAGTTTTGTGATTACCGTTGTAACATAATTAACTTTTTTTAAGATCTTTTACCGTTTTTGATCATTTTCTAAGCCTACTAATGTAAATTAATTAATAAAGTACGCCTTTAAAACCAAAATGTTCTTTTGCGATTTTCTTAAAAATGTTGTTATTTAAGGGTATAAAAGTTTTAGTGCGTTGAAAAAAGAGAAAGAAAATGTCTTTCAAACCGTATAAAAAAATGTGTACAGTGCAGCTTAAAAAAAAACATATACCTATGTTGCCGTAACTCCTAAAAAAACAAAAGAAAACCAAAATTTGACATGACAATATTTTGGGAAATAATGTATCAAACAACTTTTATTTGAAACCTTTTTTGATAATTATTTCCAATAACAAAATAAGTTGTCATAAGTGATGTCTCAACCTGTATTATTGTTTTATTTGTGGCTGGGTTTTACTTGTTTTTTGTGAATCTTGTCTATAATTGCTTACCTGATGCCTCTTACTTAATGGCTGTTGGGGTAAGCTTGATTTGCAAAAGAGAATATTTTAAAAGCCTTATAGACATAGATCAATTGCATATTTAAAGGGTAAAATTCTAAATTAATAACTCTTCACCTCTAGGAAAGAAGTGCCAATGTTCCATTTAATAATAAGAATTTTTAATAGCTAAAATTTTACTCACTTTCGACATTACGAGATGGCGATGTCGATGTCGATGGCGATGGCGATGAATCTAAAATTACAGAAAAAGGATCTGTATTAGTTCGTGGTTACGCGGTGTGTAAGACTTCAGAAACCCAGTATTTTATTATTAATGAAATGTTTAATTGCACACTTATTCGGCTTTAATTCTCATGTTGCTGTATTTCTACAGTCGATTTAACCTTTTCGCTACAAAGACGGTTTCTCCAGTAGAACGCCTCCGCTGAACGAGACGACGCGCCGTGCCAAAAATGTACACTATTTGGTTTTAGTTCATTTTAATTTATTAAATATTTATATAGATATTTTGAAATTCGCCACTTTATATACTTTTATTTGAGCCATCTAGGTCATAAAAATATTTGTTTTGCTAGTGACTAGCAGTGCCGCGCCGTGGGTAAGAGGCGCTCTCGTACAAGAAGTTTGCCCCCCAAGTTTTTCTGAAATAATTATTAAATTTTCTTGAAATTGTGTGAAAAATTAGACAAAAGACCTAAAAATTAGAATTTGAATGAAAATAAGGTTCAGTGAATTGAACAGGATAATAAAATATAAACATAATATAAAATAAAACAAATGAAGTCGGTTATTGTTTTTTTTTATGGCAACCTTGATTTTTATCTTATGATTTTGCATTTTGTTAGGTTATTTCGCTTATTTTTGAAAATAGACATATAAAATATTATATCTTTAAAAGAGAAAATAATAATCTTTAAATCTAAGTCATCACTTACGACTGCCATTTAAAAAAAAATTGTTTCGTCAAATATCTAGCACGGTAATTTATAAATAAAAATCTGACTATCGTTATCTTATAGAATCTTATCTTATAAAATAAATGTATTTTGTAAAAATGTGATGAATCTCGCGGGCCGGAAAAATGTACAAGGCATGCGGCCCGCGGGCCTGGGGTTGGCCACCCCTGCGTCTAGAATCTAAAAAATGTTTCATCTAGACTGTAGATGAAACTTTTTTTTTTGTGGAAGCGGTGTCCGGTGCCAATACATCATTTAATTGTATGCATTTTTTAATAGCTTCAATTTTACTTACCTGTGGCATCAAGAGAATAATTTCTTAACAGCGAAAGCATTTTGGCAACTAAAACAAAATGTTTAGAATGGTTAGTATGGTATTGTTCATATACAGGGTGCCTCAGCTATAGTGATCTCGTTAACGGAAAGAGATACAGAGTTGATTAAATGTGTCAAAACGATCTATGATTACAGAAAAACTGATCTGTAAAAAAATCTCGAAAAAAAAATTAATAGTTTTTGCGCTGTTAATTAAAAACAAAACGTCCCATTTTTCATTTTTGCTTATAACTTGCTTATTTGAAATCACATTCAGTTGCTCTTAAACCATAGATCATTTGAACCCATTTACCAACTCAGAATCTCCGTTATTATATTGTTATGCATTTTTTACCGTTTTGTATCATTTTCAAAGCCTACTAATGTAAATTAGAAAATCGCAAAAGAACATTTTTGTTTCAAAAGCGTACGGTATTAATTAATTTACATTAGTAGGCTTTGAAAATGATACAAAACAGTAAAAAATGTATTACAATAGTTTTGTGATTACCGTTGTAACATAATTAACTTTTTTTAAGATCTTTTACCGTTTTTGATCATTTTCTAAGCCTACTAATGTAAATTAATTAATAAAGTACGCCTTTAAAACCAAAATGTTCTTTTGCGATTTTCTTAAAAATGTTGTTATTTAAGGGTATAAAAGTTTTAGTGCGTTAAAAAAAGAGAAAGAAAATGTCTTTCAAACCGTATAAAAAAATGTGTACAGTGCAGCTTAAAAAAAAACATATACCTATGTTGCCGTAACTCCTAAAAAAACAAAAGAAAACCAAAATTTGACATGACAATATTTTGGGAAATAATGTATCAAACAACTTTTATTTGAAACCTTTTTTGATAATTATTTCCAATAACAAAATAAGTTGTCATAAGTGATGTCTCAACCTGTATTATTGTTTTATTTGTGGCTGGGTTTTACTTGTTTTTTGTGAATCTTGTCTATAATTGCTTACCTGATGCCTCTTACTTAATGGCTGTTGGGGTAAGCTTGATTTGCAAAAGAGAATATTTTAAAAGCCTTATAGACATAGATCAATTGCATATTTAAAGGGTAAAATTCTAAATTAATAACTCTTCACCTCTAGGAAAGAAGTGCCAATGTTCCATTTAATAATAAGAATTTTTAATAGCTAAAATTTTACTCACTTTCGACATTAGGAGATGGCGATGTCGATGTCGATGGCGATGGCGATGAATCTAAAATTACAGAAAAAGGATCTGTATTAGTTCGTGGTTACGCGGTGTGTAAGACTTCAGAAACCCAGTATTTTATTATTAATGAAATGTTTAATTGCACACTTATTCGGCTTTAATTCTCATGTTGCTGTATTTCTACAGTCGATTTAACCTTTTCGCTACAAAGACGGTTTCTCCAGTAGAACGCCTCCGCTGAACGAGACGACGCGCCGTGCCAAAAATGTACACTATTTGGTTTTAGTTCATTTTAATTTATTAAATATTTATATAGATATTTTGAAATTCGCCACTTTATATACTTTTATTTGAGCCATCTAGGTCATAAAAATATTTGTTTTGCTAGTGACTAGCAGTGCCGCGCCGTGGGTAAGAGGCGCTCTCGTACAAGAAGTTTGCCCCCCAAGTTTTTCTGAAATAATTATTAAATTTTCTTGAAATTGTGTGAAAAATTAGACAAAAGACCTAAAAATTAGAATTTGAATGAAAATAAGGTTCAGTGAATTGAACAGGATAATAAAATATAAACATAATATAAAATAAAACAAATGAAGTCGGTTATTGTTTTTTTTATGGCAACCTTGATTTTTATATTATGATTTTGCATTTTGTTAGGTTATTTCGCTTATTTTTGAAAATAGACATATAAAATTATATATCATTAAAAGAGAAAATAATAATCTTTAAATCTGTCATCACTTACGACTGCCATTTAAAAAAAAATTGTTTCGTCAAATATCTAGCACGGTAATTTATAAATAAAAATCTGACTATCGTTATCTTATAGAATCTTATCTTATAAAATAAATGTATTTTGTAAAAATGTGATGAATCTCGCGGGCCGGAAAAATGTACAAGGCATGCGGCCCGCGGGCCTGGGGTTGGCCACCCCTGCGTCTAGAATCTAAAAAATGTTTCATCTAGACTGTAGATGAAACTTTTTTTTTTGTGGAAGCGGTGTCCGGTGCCAATACATCATTTAATTGTATGCATTTTTTAATAGCTTTAATTTTACTTACCTGTGGCATCAAGAGAATAATTTCTTAACAGCGAAAGCATTTTGGCAACTAAAACAAAATGTTTAGAATGGTTAGTATGGTATTGTTCATATACAGGGTGCCTCAGCTATAGTGATCTCGTTAACGGAAAGAGATACAGAGTTGCTTAAATGTGTCAAAACGATCTATGATTACAGAAAAACTGATCTGTAAAAAAATCTCGAAAAAAAAATTAATAGTTTTTGCGCTGTTAATTAAAAACAAAACGTCCCATTTTTCATTTTTGCTTATAACTTGCTTATTTGAAATCACATTCAGTTGCTCTTAAACCATAGATCATTTGAACCCATTTACCAACTCAGAATCTCCGTTATTATATTGTTATGCATTTTTTACCGTTTTGTATCATTTTCAAAGCCTACTAATGTAAATTAGAAAATCGCAAAAGAACATTTTTGTTTCAAAAGCGTACGGTATTAATTAATTTACATTAGTAGGCTTTGAAAATGATACAAAACAGTAAAAAATGTATTACAATAGTTTTGTGATTACCGTTGTAACATAATTAACTTTTTTTAAGATCTTTTACCGTTTTTGATCATTTTCTAAGCCTACTAATGTAAATTAATTAATAAAGTACGCCTTTAAAACAAAAATGTTCTTTTGCGATTTTCTTAAAAATGTTGTTATTTAAGGGTATAAAAGTTTTAGTGCGTTGAAAAAAGAGAAAGAAAATGTCTTTCAAACCGTATAAAAAAATGTGTACAGTGCAGCTTAAAAAAAAAACATATACCTATGTTGCCGTAACTCCTAAAAAAACAAAAGAAAACCAAAATTTGACATGACAATATTTTGGGAAATAATGTATCAAACAACTTTTATTTGAAACCTTTTTTGATAATTATTTCCAATAACAAAATAAGTTGTCATAAGTGATGTCTCAACCTGTATTATTGTTTTATTTGTGGCTGGGTTTTACTTGTTTTTTGTGAATCTTGTCTATAATTGCTTACCTGATGCCTCTTACTTAATGGCTGTTGGGGTAAGCTTGATTTGCAAAAGAGAATATTTTAAAAGCCTTATAGACATAGATCAATTGCATATTTAAAGGGTAAAATTCTAAATTAATAACTCTTCACCTCTAGGAAAGAAGTGCCAATGTTCCATTTAATAATAAGAATTTTTAATAGCTAAAATTTTACTCACTTTCGACATTACGAGATGGCGATGTCGATGTCGATGGCGATGGCGATGAATCTAAAATTACAGAAAAAGGATCTGTATTAGTTCGTGGTTACGCGGTGTGTAAGACTTCAGAAACCCAGTATTTTATTATTAATGAAATGTTTAATTGCACACTTATTCGGCTTTAATTCTCATGTTGCTGTATTTCTACAGTCGATTTAACCTTTTCGCTACAAAGACGGTTTCTCCAGTAGAACGCCTCCGCTGAACGAGACGACGCGCCGTGCCAAAAATGTACACTATTTTGTTTTAGTTCATTTTAATTTATTAAATATTTATATAGATATTTTGAAATTCGCCACTTTATATACTTTTATTTGAGCCATCTAGGTCATAAAAATATTTGTTTTGCTAGTGACTAGCAGTGCCGCGCCGTGGGTAAGAGGCGCTCTCGTACAAGAAGTTTGCCCCCCAAGTTTTTCTGAAATAATTATTAAATTTTCTTGAAATTGTGTGAAAAATTAGACAAAAGACCTAAAAATTAGAATTTGAATGAAAATAAGGTTCAGTGAATTGAACAGGATAATAAAATATAAACATAATATAAAATAAAACAAATGAAGTCGGTTATTGTTTTTTTTTATGGCAACCTTGATTTTTATCTTATGATTTTGCATTTTGTTAGGTTATTTCGCTTATTTTTGAAAATAGACATATAAAATATTATATCTTTAAAAGAGAAAATAATAATCTTTAAATCTAAGTCATCACTTACGACTGCCATTTAAAAAAAAAATTGTTTCGTCAAATATCTAGCACGGTAATTTATAAATAAAAATCTGACTATCGTTATCTTATAGAATCTTATCTTATAAAATAAATGTATTTTGTAAAAATGTGATGAATCTCGCGGGCCGGAAAAATGTACAAGGCATGCGGCCCGCGGGCCTGGGGTTGGCCACCCCTGCGTCTAGAATCTAAAAAATGTTTCATCTAGACTGTAGATGAAACTTTTTTTTTTGTGGAAGCGGTGTCCGGTGCCAATACATCATTTAATTGTATGCATTTTTTAATAGCTTTAATTTTACTTACCTGTGGCATCAAGAGAATAATTTCTTAACAGCGAAAGCATTTTGGCAACTAAAACAAAATGTTTAGAATGGTTAGTATGGTATTGTTCATATACAGGGTGCCTCAGCTATAGTGATCTCGTTAACGGAAAGAGATACAGAGTTGATTAAATGTGTCAAAACGATCTATGATTACAGAAAAACTGATCTGTAAAAAAATCTCGAAAAAAAATTAATAGTTTTTGCGCTGTTAATTAAAAACAAAACGTCCCATTTTTCATTTTTGCTTATAACTTGCTTATTTGAAATCACATTCAGTTGCTCTTAAACCATAGATCATTTGAACCCATTTACCAACTCAGAATCTCCGTTATTATATTGTTATGCATTTTTTACCGTTTTGTATCATTTTCAAAGCCTACTAATGTAAATTAGAAAATCGCAAAAGAACATTTTTGTTTCAAAAGCGTACGGTATTAATTAATTTACATTAGTAGGCTTTGAAAATGATACAAAACAGTAAAAAATGTATTACAATAGTTTTGTGATTACCGTTGTAACATAATTAACTTTTTTTAAGATCTTTTACCGTTTTTGATCATTTTCTAAGCCTACTAATGTAAATTAATTAATAAAGTACGCCTTTAAAACCAAAATGTTCTTTTGCGATTTTCTTAAAAATGTTGTTATTTAAGGGTATAAAAGTTTTAGTGCGTTAAAAAAAGAGAAAGAAAATGTCTTTCAAACCGTATAAAAAAATGTGTACAGTGCAGCTTAAAAAAAAACATATACCTATGTTGCCGTAACTCCTAAAAAAACAAAAGAAAACCAAAATTTGACATGACAATATTTTGGGAAATAATGTATCAAACAACTTTTATTTAAAACCTTTTTTGATAATTATTTCCAATAACAAAATAAGTTGTCATAAGTGATGTCTCAACCTGTATTATTGTTTTATTTGTGGCTGGGTTTTACTTGTTTTTTGTGAATCTTGTCTATAATTGCTTACCTGATGCCTCTTACTTAATGGCTGTTGGGGTAAGCTTGATTTGCAAAAGAGAATATTTTAAAAGCCTTATAGACATAGATCAATTGCATATTTAAAGGGTAAAATTCTAAATTAATAACTCTTCACCTCTAGGAAAGAAGTGCCAATGTTCCATTTAATAATAAGAATTTTTAATAGCTAAAATTTTACTCACTTTCGACATTACGAGATGGCGATGTCGATGTCGATGGCGATGGCGATGAATCTAAAATTACAGAAAAAGGATCTGTATTAGTTCGTGGTTACGCGGTGTGTAAGACTTCAGAAACCCAGTATTTTATTATTAATGAAATGTTTAATTGCACACTTATTCGGCTTTAATTCTCATGTTGCTGTATTTCTACAGTCGATTTAACCTTTTCGCTACAAAGACGGTTTCTCCAGTAGAACGCCTCCGCTGAACGAGACGACGCGCCGTGCCAAAAATGTACACTATTTGGTTTTAGTTCATTTTAATTTATTAAATATTTATATAGATATTTTGAAATTCGCCACTTTATATACTTTTATTTGAGCCATCTAGGTCATAAAAATATTTGTTTTGCTAGTGACTAGCAGTGCCGCGCCGTGGGTAAGAGGCGCTCTCGTACAAGAAGTTTGCCCCCCAAGTTTTTCTGAAATAATTATTAAATTTTCTTGAAATTGTGTGAAAAATTAGACAAAAGACCTAAAAATTAGAATTTGAATGAAAATAAGGTTCAGTGAATTGAACAGGATAATAAAATATAAACATAATATAAAATAAAACAAATGAAGTCGGTTATTGTTTTTTTTTATGGCAACCTTGATTTTTATCTTATGATTTTGCATTTTGTTAGGTTATTTCGCTTATTTTTGAAAATAGACATATAAAATATTATATCATTAAAAGAGAAAATAATAATCTTTAAATCTGTCATCACTTACGACTGCCATTTAAAAAAAAATTGTTTCGTCAAATATCTAGCACGGTAATTTATAAATAAAAATCTGACTATCGTTATCTTATAGAATCTTATCTTATAAAATAAATGTATTTTGTAAAAATGTGATGAATCTCGCGGGCCGGAAAAATGTACAAGGCATGCGGCCCGCGGGCCTGGGGTTGGCCACCCCTGCGTCTAGAACCTAAAAAATGTTTCATCTAGACTGTAGATGAAACTTTTTTTTTTGTGGAAGCGGTGTCTGGTGCCAATACATCATTTAATTGTATGCATTTTTTAATAGCTTCAATTTTACTTACCTGTGGCATCAGGAGAATAATTTCTTAACAGCGAAAGCATTTTGGCAACTAAAACAAAATGTTTAGAATGGTTAGTATGGTATTGTTCATATACAGGGTGCCTCAGCTATAGTGATCTCGTTAACGGAAAGAGATACAGAGTTGATTAAATGTGTCAAAACGATCTATGATTACAGAAAAACTGATCTGTAAAAAAATCTCGAAAAAAAAATTAATAGTTTTTGCGCTGTTAATTAAAAACAAAACGTCCCATTTTTCATTTTTGCTTATAACTTGCTTATTTGAAATCACATTCAGTTGCTCTTAAACCATAGATCATTTGAACCCATTTACCAACTCAGAATCTCCGTTATTATATTGTTATGCATTTTTTACCGTTTTGTATCATTTTCAAAGCCTACTAATGTAAATTAGAAAATCGCAAAAGAACATTTTTGTTTCAAAAGCGTACGGTATTAATTAATTTACATTAGTAGGCTTTGAAAATGATACAAAACAGTAAAAAATGTATTACAATAGTTTTGTGATTACCGTTGTAACATAATTAACTTTTTTTAAGATCTTTTACCGTTTTTGATCATTTTCTAAGCCTACTAATGTAAATTAATTAATAAAGTACGCCTTTAAAACAAAAATGTTCTTTTGCGATTTTCTTAAAAATGTTGTTATTTAAGGGTATAAAAGTTTTAGTGCGTTGAAAAAAGAGAAAGAAAATGTCTTTCAAACCGTATAAAAAAATGTGTACAGTGCAGCTTAAAAAAAAAACATATACCTATGTTGCCGTAACTCCTAAAAAAACAAAAGAAAACCAAAATTTGACATGACAATATTTTGGGAAATAATGTATCAAACAACTTTTATTTGAAACCTTTTTTGATAATTATTTCCAATAACAAAATAAGTTGTCATAAGTGATGTCTCAACCTGTATTATTGTTTTATTTGTGGCTGGGTTTTACTTGTTTTTTGTGAATCTTGTCTATAATTGCTTACCTGATGCCTCTTACTTAATGGCTGTTGGGGTAAGCTTGATTTGCAAAAGAGAATATTTTAAAAGCCTTATAGACATAGATCAATTGCATATTTAAAGGGTAAAATTCTAAATTAATAACTCTTCACCTCTAGGAAAGAAGTGCCAATGTTCCATTTAATAATAAGAATTTTTAATAGCTAAAATTTTACTCACTTTCGACATTACGAGATGGCGATGTCGATGTCGATGGCGATGGCGATGAATCTAAAATTACAGAAAAAGGATCTGTATTAGTTCGTGGTTACGCGGTGTGTAAGACTTCAGAAACCCAGTATTTTATTATTAATGAAATGTTTAATTGCACACTTATTCGGCTTTAATTCTCATGTTGCTGTATTTCTACAGTCGATTTAACCTTTTCGCTACAAAGACGGTTTCTCCAGTAGAACGCCTCCGCTGAACGAGACGACGCGCCGTGCCAAAAATGTACACTATTTTGTTTTAGTTCATTTTAATTTATTAAATATTTATATAGATATTTTGAAATTCGCCACTTTATATACTTTTATTTGAGCCATCTAGGTCATAAAAATATTTGTTTTGCTAGTGACTAGCAGTGCCGCGCCGTGGGTAAGAGGCGCTCTCGTACAAGAAGTTTGCCCCCCAAGTTTTTCTGAAATAATTATTAAATTTTCTTGAAATTGTGTGAAAAATTAGACAAAAGACCTAAAAATTAGAATTTGAATGAAAATAAGGTTCAGTGAATTGAACAGGATAATAAAATATAAACATAATATAAAATAAAACAAATGAAGTCGGTTATTGTTTTTTTTTATGGCAACCTTGATTTTTATCTTATGATTTTGCATTTTGTTAGGTTATTTCGCTTATTTTTGAAAATAGACATATAAAATATTATATCTTTAAAAGAGAAAATAATAATCTTTAAATCTAAGTCATCACTTACGACTGCCATTTAAAAAAAAAATTGTTTCGTCAAATATCTAGCACGGTAATTTATAAATAAAAATCTGACTATCGTTATCTTATAGAATCTTATCTTATAAAATAAATGTATTTTGTAAAAATGTGATGAATCTCGCGGGCCGGAAAAATGTACAAGGCATGCGGCCCGCGGGCCTGGGGTTGGCCACCCCTGCGTCTAGAATCTAAAAAATGTTTCATCTAGACTGTAGATGAAACTTTTTTTTTTGTGGAAGCGGTGTCCGGTGCCAATACATCATTTAATTGTATGCATTTTTTAATAGCTTTAATTTTACTTACCTGTGGCATCAAGAGAATAATTTCTTAACAGCGAAAGCATTTTGGCAACTAAAACAAAATGTTTAGAATGGTTAGTATGGTATTGTTCATATACAGGGTGCCTCAGCTATAGTGATCTCGTTAACGGAAAGAGATACAGAGTTGATTAAATGTGTCAAAACGATCTATGATTACAGAAAAACTGATCTGTAAAAAAATCTCGAAAAAAAATTAATAGTTTTTGCGCTGTTAATTAAAAACAAAACGTCCCATTTTTCATTTTTGCTTATAACTTGCTTATTTGAAATCACATTCAGTTGCTCTTAAACCATAGATCATTTGAACCCATTTACCAACTCAGAATCTCCGTTATTATATTGTTATGCATTTTTTACCGTTTTGTATCATTTTCAAAGCCTACTAATGTAAATTAGAAAATCGCAAAAGAACATTTTTGTTTCAAAAGCGTACGGTATTAATTAATTTACATTAGTAGGCTTTGAAAATGATACAAAACAGTAAAAAATGTATTACAATAGTTTTGTGATTACCGTTGTAACATAATTAACTTTTTTTAAGATCTTTTACCGTTTTTGATCATTTTCTAAGCCTACTAATGTAAATTAATTAATAAAGTACGCCTTTAAAACCAAAATGTTCTTTTGCGATTTTCTTAAAAATGTTGTTATTTAAGGGTATAAAAGTTTTAGTGCGTTAAAAAAAGAGAAAGAAAATGTCTTTCAAACCGTATAAAAAAATGTGTACAGTGCAGCTTAAAAAAAAACATATACCTATGTTGCCGTAACTCCTAAAAAAACAAAAGAAAACCAAAATTTGACATGACAATATTTTGGGAAATAATGTATCAAACAACTTTTATTTAAAACCTTTTTTGATAATTATTTCCAATAACAAAATAAGTTGTCATAAGTGATGTCTCAACCTGTATTATTGTTTTATTTGTGGCTGGGTTTTACTTGTTTTTTGTGAATCTTGTCTATAATTGCTTACCTGATGCCTCTTACTTAATGGCTGTTGGGGTAAGCTTGATTTGCAAAAGAGAATATTTTAAAAGCCTTATAGACATAGATCAATTGCATATTTAAAGGGTAAAATTCTAAATTAATAACTCTTCACCTCTAGGAAAGAAGTGCCAATGTTCCATTTAATAATAAGAATTTTTAATAGCTAAAATTTTACTCACTTTCGACATTAGGAGATGGCGATGTCGATGTCGATGGCGATGGCGATGAATCTAAAATTACAGAAAAAGGATCTGTATTAGTTCGTGGTTACGCGGTGTGTAAGACTTCAGAAACCCAGTATTTTATTATTAATGAAATGTTTAATTGCACACTTATTCGGCTTTAATTCTCATGTTGCTGTATTTCTACAGTCGATTTAACCTTTTCGCTACAAAGACGGTTTCTCCAGTAGAACGCCTCCGCTGAACGAGACGACGCGCCGTGCCAAAAATGTACACTATTTGGTTTTAGTTCATTTTAATTTATTAAATATTTATATAGATATTTTGAAATTCGCCACTTTATATACTTTTATTTGAGCCATCTAGGTCATAAAAATATTTGTTTTGCTAGTGACTAGCAGTGCCGCGCCGTGGGTAAGAGGCGCTCTCGTACAAGAAGTTTGCCCCCCAAGTTTTTCTGAAATAATTATTAAATTTTCTTGAAATTGTGTGAAAAATTAGACAAAAGACCTAAAAATTAGAATTTGAATGAAAATAAGGTTCAGTGAATTGAACAGGATAATAAAATATAAACATAATATAAAATAAAACAAATGAAGTCGGTTATTGTTTTTTTTATGGCAACCTTGATTTTTATATTATGATTTTGCATTTTGTTAGGTTATTTCGCTTATTTTTGAAAATAGACATATAAAATTATATATCATTAAAAGAGAAAATAATAATCTTTAAATCTGTCATCACTTACGACTGCCAGTTAAAAAAAAATTGTTTCGTCAAATATCTAGCACGGTAATTTATAAATAAAAATCTGACTATCGTTATCTTATAGAATCTTATCTTATAAAATAAATGTATTTTGTAAAAATGTGATGAATCTCGCGGGCCGGAAAAATGTACAAGGCATGCGGCCCGCGGGCCTGGGGTTGGCCACCCCTGCGTCTAGAATCTAAAAAATGTTTCATCTAGACTGTAGATGAAACTTTTTTTTTTGTGGAAGCGGTGTCCGGTGCCAATACATCATTTAATTGTATGCATTTTTTAATAGCTTTAATTTTACTTACCTGTGGCATCAAGAGAATAATTTCTTAACAGCGAAAGCATTTTGGCAACTAAAACAAAATGTTTAGAATGGTTAGTATGGTATTGTTCATATACAGGGTGCCTCAGCTATAGTGATCTCGTTAACGGAAAGAGATACAGAGTTGCTTAAATGTGTCAAAACGATCTATGATTACAGAAAAACTGATCTGTAAAAAAATCTCGAAAAAAAAATTAATAGTTTTTGCGCTGTTAATTAAAAACAAAACGTCCCATTTTTCATTTTTGCTTATAACTTGCTTATTTGAAATCACATTCAGTTGCTCTTAAACCATAGATCATTTGAACCCATTTACCAACTCAGAATCTCCGTTATTATATTGTTATGCATTTTTTACCGTTTTGTATCATTTTCAAAGCCTACTAATGTAAATTAGAAAATCGCAAAAGAACATTTTTGTTTCAAAAGCGTACGGTATTAATTAATTTACATTAGTAGGCTTTGAAAATGATACAAAACAGTAAAAAATGTATTACAATAGTTTTGTGATTACCGTTGTAACATAATTAACTTTTTTTAAGATCTTTTACCGTTTTTGATCATTTTCTAAGCCTACTAATGTAAATTAATTAATAAAGTACGCCTTTAAAACAAAAATGTTCTTTTGCGATTTTCTTAAAAATTTTGTTATTTAAGGGTATAAAAGTTTTAGTGCGTTGAAAAAAGAGAAAGAAAATGTCTTTCAAACCGTATAAAAAAATGTGTACAGTGCAGCTTAAAAAAAAAACATATACCTATGTTGCCGTAACTCCTATAAAAACAAAAGAAAACCAAAATTTGACATGACAATATTTTGGGAAATAATGTATCAAACAACTTTTATTTGAAACCTTTTTTGATAATTATTTCCAATAACAAAATAAGTTGTCATAAGTGATGTCTCAACCTGTATTATTGTTTTATTTGTGGCTGGGTTTTACTTGTTTTTTGTGAATCTTGTCTATAATTGCTTACCTGATGCCTCTTACTTAATGGCTGTTGGGGTAAGCTTGATTTGCAAAAGAGAATATTTTAAAAGCCTTATAGACATAGATCAATTGCATATTTAAAGGGTAAAATTCTAAATTAATAACTCTTCACCTCTAGGAAAGAAGTGCCAATGTTCCATTTAATAATAAGAATTTTTAATAGCTAAAATTTTACTCACTTTCGACATTACGAGATGGCGATGTCGATGTCGATGGCGATGGCGATGAATCTAAAATTACAGAAAAAGGATCTGTATTAGTTCGTGGTTACGCGGTGTGTAAGACTTCAGAAACCCAGTATTTTATTATTAATGAAATGTTTAATTGCACACTTATTCGGCTTTAATTCTCATGTTGCTGTATTTCTACAGTCGATTTAACCTTTTCGCTACAAAGACGGTTTCTCCAGTAGAACGCCTCCGCTGAACGAGACGACGCGCCGTGCCAAAAATGTACACTATTTTGTTTTAGTTCATTTTAATTTATTAAATATTTATATAGATATTTTGAAATTCGCCACTTTATATACTTTTATTTGAGCCATCTAGGTCATAAAAATATTTGTTTTGCTAGTGACTAGCAGTGCCGCGCCGTGGGTAAGAGGCGCTCTCGTACAAGAAGTTTGCCCCCCAAGTTTTTCTGAAATAATTATTAAATTTTCTTGAAATTGTGTGAAAAATTAGACAAAAGACCTAAAAATTAGAATTTGAATGAAAATAAGGTTCAGTGAATTGAACAGGATAATAAAATATAAACATAATATAAAATAAAACAAATGAAGTCGGTTATTGTTTTTTTTTATGGCAACCTTGATTTTTATCTTATGATTTTGCATTTTGTTAGGTTATTTCGCTTATTTTTGAAAATAGACATATAAAATATTATATCTTTAAAAGAGAAAATAATAATCTTTAAATCTAAGTCATCACTTACGACTGCCATTTAAAAAAAAAATTGTTTCGTCAAATATCTAGCACGGTAATTTATAAATAAAAATCTGACTATCGTTATCTTATAGAATCTTATCTTATAAAATAAATGTATTTTGTAAAAATGTGATGAATCTCGCGGGCCGGAAAAATGTACAAGGCATGCGGCCCGCGGGCCTGGGGTTGGCCACCCCTGCGTCTAGAATCTAAAAAATGTTTCATCTAGACTGTAGATGAAACTTTTTTTTTTGTGGAAGCGGTGTCCGGTGCCAATACATCATTTAATTGTATGCATTTTTTAATAGCTTTAATTTTACTTACCTGTGGCATCAAGAGAATAATTTCTTAACAGCGAAAGCATTTTGGCAACTAAAACAAAATGTTTAGAATGGTTAGTATGGTATTGTTCATATACAGGGTGCCTCAGCTATAGTGATCTCGTTAACGGAAAGAGATACAGAGTTGATTAAATGTGTCAAAACGATCTATGATTACAGAAAAACTGATCTGTAAAAAAATCTCGAAAAAAAATTAATAGTTTTTGCGCTGTTAATTAAAAACAAAACGTCCCATTTTTCATTTTTGCTTATAACTTGCTTATTTGAAATCACATTCAGTTGCTCTTAAACCATAGATCATTTGAACCCATTTACCAACTCAGAATCTCCGTTATTATATTGTTATGCATTTTTTACCGTTTTGTATCATTTTCAAAGCCTACTAATGTAAATTAGAAAATCGCAAAAGAACATTTTTGTTTCAAAAGCGTACGGTATTAATTAATTTACATTAGTAGGCTTTGAAAATGATACAAAACAGTAAAAAATGTATTACAATAGTTTTGTGATTACCGTTGTAACATAATTAACTTTTTTTAAGATCTTTTACCGTTTTTGATCATTTTCTAAGCCTACTAATGTAAATTAATTAATAAAGTACGCCTTTAAAACCAAAATGTTCTTTTGCGATTTTCTTAAAAATGTTGTTATTTAAGGGTATAAAAGTTTTAGTGCGTTAAAAAAAGAGAAAGAAAATGTCTTTCAAACCGTATAAAAAAATGTGTACAGTGCAGCTTAAAAAAAAACATATACCTATGTTGCCGTAACTCCTAAAAAAACAAAAGAAAACCAAAATTTGACATGACAATATTTTGGGAAATAATGTATCAAACAACTTTTATTTAAAACCTTTTTTGATAATTATTTCCAATAACAAAATAAGTTGTCATAAGTGATGTCTCAACCTGTATTATTGTTTTATTTGTGGCTGGGTTTTACTTGTTTTTTGTGAATCTTGTCTATAATTGCTTACCTGATGCCTCTTACTTAATGGCTGTTGGGGTAAGCTTGATTTGCAAAAGAGAATATTTTAAAAGCCTTATAGACATAGATCAATTGCATATTTAAAGGGTAAAATTCTAAATTAATAACTCTTCACCTCTAGGAAAGAAGTGCCAATGTTCCATTTAATAATAAGAATTTTTAATAGCTAAAATTTTACTCACTTTCGACATTAGGAGATGGCGATGTCGATGTCGATGGCGATGGCGATGAATCTAAAATTACAGAAAAAGGATCTGTATTAGTTCGTGGTTACGCGGTGTGTAAGACTTCAGAAACCCAGTATTTTATTATTAATGAAATGTTTAATTGCACACTTATTCGGCTTTAATTCTCATGTTGCTGTATTTCTACAGTCGATTTAACCTTTTCGCTACAAAGACGGTTTCTCCAGTAGAACGCCTCCGCTGAACGAGACGACGCGCCGTGCCAAAAATGTACACTATTTGGTTTTAGTTCATTTTAATTTATTAAATATTTATATAGATATTTTGAAATTCGCCACTTTATATACTTTTATTTGAGCCATCTAGGTCATAAAAATATTTGTTTTGCTAGTGACTAGCAGTGCCGCGCCGTGGGTAAGAGGCGCTCTCGTACAAGAAGTTTGCCCCCCAAGTTTTTCTGAAATAATTATTAAATTTTCTTGAAATTGTGTGAAAAATTAGACAAAAGACCTAAAAATTAGAATTTGAATGAAAATAAGGTTCAGTGAATTGAACAGGATAATAAAATATAAACATAATATAAAATAAAACAAATGAAGTCGGTTATTGTTTTTTTTATGGCAACCTTGATTTTTATATTATGATTTTGCATTTTGTTAGGTTATTTCGCTTATTTTTGAAAATAGACATATAAAATTATATATCATTAAAAGAGAAAATAATAATCTTTAAATCTGTCATCACTTACGACTGCCATTTAAAAAAAAATTGTTTCGTCAAATATCTAGCACGGTAATTTATAAATAAAAATCTGACTATCGTTATCTTATAGAATCTTATCTTATAAAATAAATGTATTTTGTAAAAATGTGATGAATCTCGCGGGCCGGAAAAATGTACAAGGCATGCGGCCCGCGGGCCTGGGGTTGGCCACCCCTGCGTCTAGAATCTAAAAAATGTTTCATCTAGACTGTAGATGAAACTTTTTTTTTTGTGGAAGCGGTGTCTGGTGCCAATACATCATTTAATTGTATGCATTTTTTAATAGCTTCAATTTTACTTACCTGTGGCATCAGGAGAATAATTTCTTAACAGCGAAAGCATTTTGGCAACTAAAACAAAATGTTTAGAATGGTTAGTATGGTATTGTTCATATACAGGGTGCCTCAGCTATAGTGATC
This sequence comes from Elmis aenea, assembly GCA_947652605.1. Taxonomy (NCBI): domain Eukaryota; kingdom Metazoa; phylum Arthropoda; class Insecta; order Coleoptera; family Elmidae; genus Elmis; species Elmis aenea. The sequence continues at coordinate 40,799 of CANTFG010000179.1, read as the reverse complement.
TCGTTAACGGAAAGAGATACAGAGTTGATTAAATGTGTCAAAACGATCTATGATTACAGAAAAACTGATCTGTAAAAAAATCTCGAAAAAAAAATTAATAGTTTTTGCGCTGTTAATTAAAAACAAAACGTCCCATTTTTCATTTTTGCTTATAACTTGCTTATTTGAAATCACATTCAGTTGCTCTTAAACCATAGATCATTTGAACCCATTTACCAACTCAGAATCTCCGTTATTATATTGTTATGCATTTTTTACCGTTTTGTATCATTTTCAAAGCCTACTAATGTAAATTAGAAAATCGCAAAAGAACATTTTTGTTTCAAAAGCGTACGGTATTAATTAATTTACATTAGTAGGCTTTGAAAATGATACAAAACAGTAAAAAATGTATTACAATAGTTTTGTGATTACCGTTGTAACATAATTAACTTTTTTTAAGATCTTTTACCGTTTTTGATCATTTTCTAAGCCTACTAATGTAAATTAATTAATAAAGTACGCCTTTAAAACAAAAATGTTCTTTTGCGATTTTCTTAAAAATGTTGTTATTTAAGGGTATAAAAGTTTTAGTGCGTTGAAAAAAGAGAAAGAAAATGTCTTTCAAACCGTATAAAAAAATGTGTACAGTGCAGCTTAAAAAAAAAACATATACCTATGTTGCCGTAACTCCTAAAAAAACAAAAGAAAACCAAAATTTGACATGACAATATTTTGGGAAATAATGTATCAAACAACTTTTATTTGAAACCTTTTTTGATAATTATTTCCAATAACAAAATAAGTTGTCATAAGTGATGTCTCAACCTGTATTATTGTTTTATTTGTGGCTGGGTTTTACTTGTTTTTTGTGAATCTTGTCTATAATTGCTTACCTGATGCCTCTTACTTAATGGCTGTTGGGGTAAGCTTGATTTGCAAAAGAGAATATTTTAAAAGCCTTATAGACATAGATCAATTGCATATTTAAAGGGTAAAATTCTAAATTAATAACTCTTCACCTCTAGGAAAGAAGTGCCAATGTTCCATTTAATAATAAGAATTTTTAATAGCTAAAATTTTACTCACTTTCGACATTACGAGATGGCGATGTCGATGTCGATGGCGATGGCGATGAATCTAAAATTACAGAAAAAGGATCTGTATTAGTTCGTGGTTACGCGGTGTGTAAGACTTCAGAAACCCAGTATTTTATTATTAATGAAATGTTTAATTGCACACTTATTCGGCTTTAATTCTCATGTTGCTGTATTTCTACAGTCGATTTAACCTTTTCGCTACAAAGACGGTTTCTCCAGTAGAACGCCTCCGCTGAACGAGACGACGCGCCGTGCCAAAAATGTACACTATTTTGTTTTAGTTCATTTTAATTTATTAAATATTTATATAGATATTTTGAAATTCGCCACTTTATATACTTTTATTTGAGCCATCTAGGTCATAAAAATATTTGTTTTGCTAGTGACTAGCAGTGCCGCGCCGTGGGTAAGAGGCGCTCTCGTACAAGAAGTTTGCCCCCCAAGTTTTTCTGAAATAATTATTAAATTTTCTTGAAATTGTGTGAAAAATTAGACAAAAGACCTAAAAATTAGAATTTGAATGAAAATAAGGTTCAGTGAATTGAACAGGATAATAAAATATAAACATAATATAAAATAAAACAAATGAAGTCGGTTATTGTTTTTTTTTATGGCAACCTTGATTTTTATCTTATGATTTTGCATTTTGTTAGGTTATTTCGCTTATTTTTGAAAATAGACATATAAAATATTATATCTTTAAAAGAGAAAATAATAATCTTTAAATCTAAGTCATCACTTACGACTGCCATTTAAAAAAAAAATTGTTTCGTCAAATATCTAGCACGGTAATTTATAAATAAAAATCTGACTATCGTTATCTTATAGAATCTTATCTTATAAAATAAATGTATTTTGTAAAAATGTGATGAATCTCGCGGGCCGGAAAAATGTACAAGGCATGCGGCCCGCGGGCCTGGGGTTGGCCACCCCTGCGTCTAGAATCTAAAAAATGTTTCATCTAGACTGTAGATGAAACTTTTTTTTTTGTGGAAGCGGTGTCCGGTGCCAATACATCATTTAATTGTATGCATTTTTTAATAGCTTCAATTTTACTTACCTGTGGCATCAAGAGAATAATTTCTTAACAGCGAAAGCATTTTGGCAACTAAAACAAAATGTTTAGAATGGTTAGTATGGTATTGTTCATATACAGGGTGCCTCAGCTATAGTGATCTCGTTAACGGAAAGAGATACAGAGTTGATTAAATGTGTCAAAACGATCTATGATTACAGAAAAACTGATCTGTAAAAAAATCTCGAAAAAAAAATTAATAGTTTTTGCGCTGTTAATTAAAAACAAAACGTCCCATTTTTCATTTTTGCTTATAACTTGCTTATTTGAAATCACATTCAGTTGCTCTTAAACCATAGATCATTTGAACCCATTTACCAACTCAGAATCTCCGTTATTATATTGTTATGCATTTTTTACCGTTTTGTATCATTTTCAAAGCCTACTAATGTAAATTAGAAAATCGCAAAAGAACATTTTTGTTTCAAAAGCGTACGGTATTAATTAATTTACATTAGTAGGCTTTGAAAATGATACAAAACAGTAAAAAATGTATTACAATAGTTTTGTGATTACCGTTGTAACATAATTAACTTTTTTTAAGATCTTTTACCGTTTTTGATCATTTTCTAAGCCTACTAATGTAAATTAATTAATAAAGTACGCCTTTAAAACAAAAATGTTCTTTTGCGATTTTCTTAAAAATGTTGTTATTTAAGGGTATAAAAGTTTTAGTGCGTTGAAAAAAGAGAAAGAAAATGTCTTTCAAACCGTATAAAAAAATGTGTACAGTGCAGCTTAAAAAAAAAACATATACCTATGTTGCCGTAACTCCTAAAAAAACAAAAGAAAACCAAAATTTGACATGACAATATTTTGGGAAATAATGTATCAAACAACTTTTATTTGAAACCTTTTTTGATAATTATTTCCAATAACAAAATAAGTTGTCATAAGTGATGTCTCAACCTGTATTATTGTTTTATTTGTGGCTGGGTTTTACTTGTTTTTTGTGAATCTTGTCTATAATTGCTTACCTGATGCCTCTTACTTAATGGCTGTTGGGGTAAGCTTGATTTGCAAAAGAGAATATTTTAAAAGCCTTATAGACATAGATCAATTGCATATTTAAAGGGTAAAATTCTAAATTAATAACTCTTCACCTCTAGGAAAGAAGTGCCAATGTTCCATTTAATAATAAGAATTTTTAATAGCTAAAATTTTACTCACTTTCGACATTACGAGATGGCGATGTCGATGTCGATGGCGATGGCGATGAATCTAAAATTACAGAAAAAGGATCTGTATTAGTTCGTGGTTACGCGGTGTGTAAGACTTCAGAAACCCAGTATTTTATTATTAATGAAATGTTTAATTGCACACTTATTCGGCTTTAATTCTCATGTTGCTGTATTTCTACAGTCGATTTAACCTTTTCGCTACAAAGACGGTTTCTCCAGTAGAACGCCTCCGCTGAACGAGACGACGCGCCGTGCCAAAAATGTACACTATTTTGTTTTAGTTCATTTTAATTTATTAAATATTTATATAGATATTTTGAAATTCGCCACTTTATATACTTTTATTTGAGCCATCTAGGTCATAAAAATATTTGTTTTGCTAGTGACTAGCAGTGCCGCGCCGTGGGTAAGAGGCGCTCTCGTACAAGAAGTTTGCCCCCCAAGTTTTTCTGAAATAATTATTAAATTTTCTTGAAATTGTGTGAAAAATTAGACAAAAGACCTAAAAATTAGAATTTGAATGAAAATAAGGTTCAGTGAATTGAACAGGATAATAAAATATAAACATAATATAAAATAAAACAAATGAAGTCGGTTATTGTTTTTTTTTATGGCAACCTTGATTTTTATCTTATGATTTTGCATTTTGTTAGGTTATTTCGCTTATTTTTGAAAATAGACATATAAAATATTATATCTTTAAAAGAGAAAATAATAATCTTTAAATCTAAGTCATCACTTACGACTGCCATTTAAAAAAAAAATTGTTTCGTCAAATATCTAGCACGGTAATTTATAAATAAAAATCTGACTATCGTTATCTTATAGAATCTTATCTTATAAAATAAATGTATTTTGTAAAAATGTGATGAATCTCGCGGGCCGGAAAAATGTACAAGGCATGCGGCCCGCGGGCCTGGGGTTGGCCACCCCTGCGTCTAGAATCTAAAAAATGTTTCATCTAGACTGTAGATGAAACTTTTTTTTTTGTGGAAGCGGTGTCCGGTGCCAATACATCATTTAATTGTATGCATTTTTTAATAGCTTCAATTTTACTTACCTGTGGCATCAAGAGAATAATTTCTTAACAGCGAAAGCATTTTGGCAACTAAAACAAAATGTTTAGAATGGTTAGTATGGTATTGTTCATATACAGGGTGCCTCAGCTATAGTGATCTCGTTAACGGAAAGAGATACAGAGTTGATTAAATGTGTCAAAACGATCTATGATTACAGAAAAACTGATCTGTAAAAAAATCTCGAAAAAAAAATTAATAGTTTTTGCGCTGTTAATTAAAAACAAAACGTCCCATTTTTCATTTTTGCTTATAACTTGCTTATTTGAAATCACATTCAGTTGCTCTTAAACCATAGATCATTTGAACCCATTTACCAACTCAGAATCTCCGTTATTATATTGTTATGCATTTTTTACCGTTTTGTATCATTTTCAAAGCCTACTAATGTAAATTAGAAAATCGCAAAAGAACATTTTTGTTTCAAAAGCGTACGGTATTAATTAATTTACATTAGTAGGCTTTGAAAATGATACAAAACAGTAAAAAATGTATTACAATAGTTTTGTGATTACCGTTGTAACATAATTAACTTTTTTTAAGATCTTTTACCGTTTTTGATCATTTTCTAAGCCTACTAATGTAAATTAATTAATAAAGTACGCCTTTAAAACAAAAATGTTCTTTTGCGATTTTCTTAAAAATGTTGTTATTTAAGGGTATAAAAGTTTTAGTGCGTTGAAAAAAGAGAAAGAAAATGTCTTTCAAACCGTATAAAAAAATGTGTACAGTGCAGCTTAAAAAAAAAACAAATACCTATGTTGCCGTAACTCCTAAAAAAACAAAAGAAAACCAAAATTTGACATGACAATATTTTGGGAAATAATGTATCAAACAACTTTTATTTGAAACCTTTTTTGATAATTATTTCCAATAACAAAATAAGTTGTCATAAGTGATGTCTCAACCTGTATTATTGTTTTATTTGTGGCTGGGTTTTACTTGTTTTTTGTGAATCTTGTCTATAATTGCTTAACTGATGCCTCTTACTTAATGGCTGTTGGGGTAAGCTTGATTTGCAAAAGAGAATATTTTAAAAGCCTTATAGACATAGATCAATTGCATATTTAAAGGGTAAAATTCTAAATTAATAACTCTTCACCTCTAGGAAAGAAGTGCCAATGTTCCATTTAATAATAAGAATTTTTAATAGCTAAAATTTTACTCACTTTCGACATTAGGAGATGGCGATGTCGATGTCGATGGCGATGGCGATGAATCTAAAATTACAAAAAAAGGATCTGTATTAGTTCGTGGTTACGTGGTGTGTAAGACTTCAGAAACCCAGTATTTTATTATTAATGAAATGTTTAATTGCACACTTATTCGGCTTTAATTCTCATGTTGCTGTATTTCTACAGTCGATTTAACCTTTTCGCTACAAAGACGGTTTCTCCAGTAGAACGCCTCCGCTGAACGAGACGACGCGCCGTGCCAAAAATGTACACTATTTTGTTTTAGTTCATTTTAATTTATTAAATATTTATATAGATATTTTGAAATTCGCCACTTTATATACTTTTATTTGAGCCATCTAGGTCATAAAAATATTTGTTTTGCTAGTGACTAGCAGTGCCGCGCCGTGGGTAAGAGGCGCTCTCGTACAAGAAGTTTGCCCCCCAAGTTTTTCTGAAATAATTATTAAATTTTCTTGAAATTGTGTGAAAAATAAGACAAAAGACCTAAAAACTAGAATTTGAATGAAAATAAGGTTCAGTGAATTGAACAGGATAATAAAATATAAACATAATATAAAATAAAACAAATGATGATATCTTTAACAACTAGTTTTTACAATTTATAAACACTTAAACGTCGTTTCCAAGTTAGTGAATCTTCAAACTTTTCGACGTTTTTACAACTTACAATGTAAACTTTATTAAAAACATTAAACTTGGCAAAGTATTAAAATCTAGAAACGTCCAAAGCTTTTCTTAAAATATAAAATAATACAAAATTAGCTTAAAAATGACAGATTGATTTTTCCCCGCTTTTGTTCTTCCAATTTTTTCACCAGATTTATTATTTTCTTTCTGATTTCACTAAGCTTAGCAAGCTAATGCTCGAGTATAATGATTTAGCCCAGGAATAAGCATCCCGCGACCCGCATGTGGCGCGGCTCACTTTTTGTGCGGCCTGTCAATGCTTTACTTTTTGACTTTTTAAATGTAGTATAGGGTTGTTATTTTGTTCATTTTGTTAATAAAGAGATAATTTGGGTTTATCATATAGTGTTCATATTTTAAAATACGTTTCTCATATGCGGACCGCACAACATTTTTAAATTTGTTGCTGGCCCGTTAAAAAAAAGGTTGCTCATTCTTGATCTAGCCGATATATTATTGTTTTATTTTTGGCTGGGTTTTAGTACTTTTTTGTGAATCTTGTCTATAATTGCTTACCTAATTGCTCATCATTGGCGGAGTTATTCAAGGGGTCCAGGCGGGACTCCCGATTTTTGAACCCTTGATTTTTTGTTGAATCCGGGCTCAGTTCTGCATAATATAAGGACGTAATTAAAAAAATAATACTAGATTGTTGCTAATCTATAAGACGAAATTCATCTTTCTGTTTATTCAACAGAATACGGTTTCAATTAGGTACGTATACATTTTTTTTTTCTGGTTTGTTTGGAATTGGACTGTAGTCCATCAGCCACAGACATTTTATATTATCGATATTTTAAATATTTAAATTAGCACTTCGAGCAAAATTAACGAGAACGTCACAAATGTCCCTCGATATTACAGATAGGAGCGATACTTTGTTAACAGGGAGGTGCACCCCCAACGATATCAGATCTTTATAGAGCTTTTCTGTAAAAATTTTATTATGACTACACGAAAAGAATAAATGATTTAAGTCTCCGTAAGACCCATCACATGGGGTATACATTTTTAAATTTGATGTTGGCCCGTTAAAAAAAAAGGTTGCTCGTTCTTGATCTAGCCGATATATTATTGTTTTATTTTTGGCTGGGTTTTACTTGTTTTTTGTGAATCTTGTCTATAATTGCTTACCTGATGCCTCTTACTTAATGGCTGTTGGGGTAAGCTTGATTTGCAAAAGAGAATATTTTAAAAGCCTTATATAGACATAGATCAATTGCATATTTAAAGGGTAATATTCTAAATTAATAACTCTTCACCTCTAGGAAAGAAGTGCCAATGTTCCATTTAATAATAATAATTTTTAATAGCTAAAATTTTACTTACTTTCGACATTAGGAGATGGCGATGTCGATGTCGATGGCGATGGCGATGGAACTAAAATTACAAAAAAAAAGGATCTGTATTAGTTCGTGGTTACGTGGTGTGTAAGACTTCAGAAACCCAGTATTTTATTATTAATGAAATGTTTAATTGCACACTTATTCGGCTTTAATTCTCATGTTGCTGTATTTCTACAGTCGATTTAACCTTTTCGCTACAAAGACGGTTTCTCCAGTAGAACGCCTCCGCTGAACGAGACGACGCGCCGTGCCAAAAATGTACACTATTTTGTTTTAGTTCATTTTAATTTATTAAATATTTATATAGATATTTTGAAATTCGCTACTTTATATACTTTTATTTGAGCCATCTAGGTCATAAAAATATTTGTTTTGCTAGTGACTAGCAGTGCCGCGCCGTGGGTAAGAGGCGCTCTCGTACAAGAAGTTTGCCCCCCAAGTTTTTCTGAAATAATTATTAAATTTTCTTGAAATTGTGTGAAAAATAAGACAAAAGACCTAAAAATTAGAATTTGAATGAAAATAAGGTTCAGTGAATTGAACAGGATAATAAAATATGAACATAATATAAAATAAAACAAATGATGATATCTTTAACAACTAGTTTTTACAATTTATAAACACTTAAACGTCGTTTCCAAGTTAGTGAATCTTCAAACTTTTCGACGTTTTTACAACTTACAATGTAAACTTTATTAAAAACATTAAACTTGGCAAAGTATTAAAATCTAGAAACGTCCAAAGCTTTTCTTAAAATATAAAATAATACAAAATTAGCTTAAAAATGACAGATTGATTTTTCCCCGCTTTTGTTCTTCCAATTTTTTCACCAGATTTATTATTTTCTTTCTGATTTCACTAAGCTTAGCAAGCTAATGCTCGAGTATAATGATTTAGCCCAGGAATAAGCATCCCGCGACCCGCATGTGGCGCGGCTCACTTTTTGTGCGGCCTGTCAATGCTTTACTTTTTGACTTTTTAAATGTAGTATAGGGTTGTTATTTTGTTCATTTTGTTAATAAAGAGATAATTTGGGTTTATCATATAGTGTTCATATTTTAAAATACGTTTCTCATATGCGGACCGCACAACATTTTTAAATTTGTTGCTGGCCCGTTAAAAAAAAGGTTGCTCATTCTTGATCTAGCCGATATATTATTGTTTTATTTTTGGCTGGGTTTTAGTACTTTTTTGTGAATCTTGTCTATAATTGCTTACCTAATTGCTCATCATTGGCGGAGTTATTCAAGGGGTCCAGGCGGGACTCCCGATTTTTGAACCCTTGATTTTTTGTTGAATCCGGGCTCAGTTCTGCATAATATAAGGACGTAATTAAAAAAATAATACTAGATTGTTGCTAATCTATAAGACGAAATTCATCTTTCTGTTTATTCAACAGAATACGGTTTCAATTAGGTACGTATACATTTTTTTTTTCTGGTTTGTTTGGAATTGGACTGTAGTCCATCAGCCACAGACATTTTATATTATCGATATTTTAAATATTTAAATTAGCACTTCGAGCAAAATTAACGAGAACGTCACAAATGTCCCTCGATATTACAGATAGGAGCGATACTATGTTAACAGGGAGGTGCACCCCCAACGATATCAGATCTTTATAGAGCTTTTCTGTAAAAATTTTATTATGACTACACGAAAAGAATAAATGATTTAAGTCTCCGTAAGACCCATCACATGGGGTATACATTTTTAAATTTGATGTTGGCCCGTTAAAAAAAAAGGTTGCTCGTTCTTGATCTAGCCGATATATTATTGTTTTATTTTTGGCTGGGTTTTAGTTGTTTTTTGTGAATCTTGTCTATAATTGCTTACCTGATGCCTCTTACTTAATGGCTGTTGGGGTAAGCTTGATTTGCAAAAGAGAATATTTTAAAAGCCTTATATAGACATAGATCAATTGCATATTTAAAGGGTAAAATTCTAAATTAATAACTCTTCACCTCTAGGAAAGAAGTGCCAATGTTCCATTTAATAATAACAATTTTTAATAGCTAAAATTTTACTTACTTTCGACATTAGGAGATGGCGATGTCGATGTCGATGGCGATGGCGATGGAACTAAAATTACAAAAAAAAAGGATCTGTATTAGTTCGTGGTTACGTGGTGTGTAAGACTTCAGAAACCCAGTATTTTATTATTAATGAAACGTTTAATTGCACACTTATTCGGCTTTAATTCTCATGTTGCTGTATTTCTACAGTCGATTTAACCTTTTCGCTACAAAGACGGTTTCTCCAGTAGAACGCCTCCGCTGAACGAGACGACGCGCCGTGCCAAAAATGTACACTATTTTGTTTTAGTTCATTTTAATTTATTAAATATTTATATAGATATTTTGAAATTCGCTACTTTATATACTTTTATTTGAGCCATCTAGGTCATAAAAATATTTGTTTTGCTAGTGACTAGCAGTGCCGCGCCGTGGGTAAGAGGCGCTCTCGTACAAGAAGTTTGCCCCCCAAGTTTTTCTGAAATAATTATTAAATTTTCTTGAAATTGTGTGAAAAATAAGACAAAAGACCTAAAAATTAGAATTTGAATGAAAATAAGGTTCAGTGAATTGAACAGGATAATAAAATATAAACATAATATAAAATAAAACAAATGATGATATCTTTAACAACTAGTTTTTACAATTTATAAACACTTAAACGTCGTTTCCAAGTTAGTGAATCTTCAAACTTTTCGACGTTTTTACAACTTACAATGTAAACTTTATTAAAAACATTAAACTTGGCAAAGTATTAAAATCTAGAAACGTCCAAAGCTTTTCTTAAAATATAAAATAATACAAAATTAGCTTAAAAATGACAGATTGATTTTTCCCCGCTTTTGTTCTTCCAATTTTTTCACCAGATTTATTATTTTCTTTCTGATTTCACTAAGCTTAGCAAGCTAATGCTCGAGTATAATGATTTAGCCCAGGAATAAGCATCCCGCGACCCGCATGTGGCGCGGCTCACTTTTTGTGCGGCCTGTCAATGCTTTACTTTTTGACTTTTTAAATGTAGTATAGGGTTGTTATTTTGTTCATTTTGTTAATAAAGAGATAATTTGGGTTTATCATATAGTGTTCATATTTTAAAATACGTTTCTCATATGCGGACCGCACAACATTTTTAAATTTGTTGCTGGCCCGTTAAAAAAAAGGTTGCTCATTCTTGATCTAGCCGATATATTATTGTTTTATTTTTGGCTGGGTTTTAGTACTTTTTTGTGAATCTTGTCTACAATTGCTTACCTAATTGCTCATCATTGGCGGAGTTATTCAAGGGGTCCAGGCGGGACTCCCGATTTTTGAACCCTTGATTTTTTGTTGAATCCGGGCTCAGTTCTGCATAATATAAGGACGTAATTAAAAAAATAATACTAGATTGTTGCTAATCTATAAGACGAAATTCATCTTTCTGTTTATTCAACAGAATACGGTTTCAATTAGGTACGTATACATTTTTTTTTTCTGGTTTGTTTGGAATTGGACTGTAGTCCATCAGCCACAGACATTTTATATTATCGATATTTTAAACATTTAAATTAGCACTTCGAGCAAAATTAACGAGAACGTCACAAATGTCCCCTATGTTAACAGGGAGGTGCACCCCCAACGATATCAGATCTTTATAGAGCTTTTCTGTAAAAATTTTATTATGACTACACGAAAAGAATAAATGATTTAAGTCTCCGTAAGACCCATCACATGGGGTATACATTTTTAAATTTGATGTTGGCCCGTTAAAAAAAAAGGTTGCTCGTTCTTGATCTAACCGATATATTATTGTTTTATTTTTGGCTGGGTTTTACTTGTTTTTTGTGAATCTTGTCTATAATTGCTTACCTGATGCCTCTTACTTAATGGCTGTTGGGGTAAGCTTGATTTGCAGAAGAGAATATTTTAAAAGCCTTATAGACATAGATCAATTGCATATTTAAAGGGTAAAATTCTAAATTAATAACTCTTCACCTCTAGGAAAGAAGTGCCAATGTTCCATTTAATAATAAGAATTTTTAATAGCTAAAATTTTACTCACTTTCGACATTACGAGATAGCGATGTCGATGTCGATGGCGATGGCGATGAATCTAAAATTACAGAAAAAGGATCTGTATTAGTTCGTGGTTACGTGGTGTGTAAGACTTCAGAAACCCAGTATTTTATTATTAATGAAATGTTTAATTGCACACTTATTCGGCTTTAATTCTCATGTTGCTGTATTTCTACAGTCGATTTAACCTTTTCGCTACAAAGACGGTTTCTCCAGTAGAACGCCTCCGCTGAACGAGACGACGCGCCGTGCCAAAAATGTACACTATTTGGTTTTAGTTCATTTTAATTTATTAAATATTTATATAGATATTTTGAAATTCGCCACTTTATATACTTTTATTTGAGCCATCTAGGTCATAAAAATATTTGTTTTGCCAGTGACTAGCAGTGCCGCGCCGTGGTTAAGAGGCGCTCTCGTACAAGAAGTTTGCCCCCCAAGTTTTTTTGTTTTATTTGCGTTTAGACTTAATATAAGTTTTCTTCTAATATCTTTTTTATTTATAACATTCCGAGGGAACATTTAGTGAACTATCCACTTGAATTAGTTCTTTTGTCTTTTTAAATAATTACAGTAGGATCTAGTTTAGTTCAAATTCATAGATTTTTAGTTCTAAAACAAACCTAAAACAGAACTGCTTTATTTTTATATTTTTAGATAAAGATCGTGTGTCTAATTTAACCTAATCACGTTGTGTTTTTGCACCTTACGGGTGTTATACTAAATAAAATGGTTAAATGTTAATGTCTTTTAACTTTTGGTAAATTTAATATGGCGATGGTTCGCCAGTCTAAAATATGCTGTCCGTGAGCATCAAACCCCATCGTCATCGTTTATATTTTAGTTGAGACGCAAATATTGTTATCGTATTTATAGAGGGCTGTGGTGACTTAAAAAAAAAATTGAAGTCCTCGATTTTTTGACAAAAAAATTGTAAAACCGGTTTTAAAAGTTATATTTCGTTTTTATTCCGAACAGAAACGAGCGGAGTTTTTTTGTTTTTAGTACCTGTTTTGAACTATTCGTTACAATATTAACATTACTTACCACATTGTTCTATCTTTGGTTCATCATCATTAGCTTCCATGCAACAATAATATCTGTTGTATTCGGAAATCGGATGACATTGTACACAAAAAAGTTTGCACTGAGCTGTCGTTAACGGAATCAAAATCATTCCAAAATATAAAACACATACAATTATTTTGGTCGCCATTGTAATTGACACTCATTAAACTTAGATCTTAAATATTAGGATGTGGCTATTTATACATACCTACCGTATGTATGAATATTTGACTATTTGTACATACTTTTTTTTTTTAATAGTTCAGATAAACCAATGAAACTAAGAGACGTTTGCCTTAAAAAAAACTCTTATCTAACCTTTAACCTAATTTAAAATATATATATAGATAAAAAGTTGGGCTTTATTTATTGTATGTATAAATAGTCCCATCATAAATATTTTAGATATATAGTCGATATTGATACTCTCATAACGTGATACATGCTACTATAATTTTTATCAACGTATTTAATTTCTTTTGATCAAAAGTTCAAGCGTATATTTGTACTCCAAGGACGATATATTTTTTCAAATAAATAAATTAAGATAAAGTTACTTGCGATTGCTATATAGAAAACATTTTTTTTTTTAAACAGTTGTGAAAGGGAATTAGTTGATGCTTTAAAGTATTTTTTAAATTGTTAAAGATTTACTGGAATATGTGTGACCGTTTTAATTTTGATAGAAAATCAGAACGTCGCGTTATTTAGTTGCTATCTCGTTCACTTTTTGTAATAAATTCAAAAACGTATAAAGTGGATATCTTTTCTCAATTTCAAAGTACGAATTTAATATGAATTTTGTCCTTCTTATTTCTCTTTAAAATGAGTTTTTGTATCAACTGTTTAAGTCCTGCTACAAAAAAGTGGACCATTGTATGTTTAATCTCGTTTAGCCTTGATTTGCTTACTTTCGTAAAAAAAAAACACACTAGAAGAACCCAGGCCAAAAAATCGGTTTTGTAAACAGGTTAACCGTTATTTTTTGTCTGTAAAAGTGTTTTTCAACGAAACCATTAACCAATTACATGTGTTTTATGTACAGCTATGCCCGGAGATAGAAAAAACTAAGTACGTAGTCTCGATTTCTTTTTTCGAGAGGAATTCATTCTGTAAACAGACTTCTGATTTTTTTTTTAATTTTTAAAATAGATTTTTAGCACTTTTCAAAAATGTTAAATATCTCGCTTCAATGAAAAGATAGAAATAAACTTTAGAGACATTCTTGGCATGGTTTTTTGTTCTTAATAAAATTGCGATATTAAATTTTTTTAAAGTCATATCAATATCAATATATTACACCTAACTTTCTTATTTTAAATAGCAACTATAAGCAAATTACATATTTTTGAAAAGCGCAAAAAATAAGCTTTCGATTCATGTCAAAGCCAAATATGGTTGCCATTTAAAATAAGAAAGTTAGGTGTAATATATCTATATTTGTATGAGTCAAAAAAATTCAATATCGCACAAAAAAGTTTGCACTGAGCTGTCGTTAACGGAATCAAAATCATTCCAAAATATAAAACACATACAATTATTTTGGTCGCCATTGTAAGTGACACTCATTAAATTTAGATCTTAAATATTTTAGTTTGATTAATAGACGATATTGATACTCTCATAACGTGATACATGCTACTATAATCTTTATCAATGTATTTATTTTCTTTTGATCCAAAGTTCACGCGTATATTAATTTGTATTCCAAGGATGATATATTTTTTAAGTAAATAAATTAAGATAAAGTTACTTGCGATTGCTAAATAGAAAACATTTTTTTTAAAAACAGTTGTGAAAGGAAATTAGTTGATGCTTAATAGTTATTTACACAACAAGTGAGTAAAGTACTTTTTTTTTTCGTTAGACTGCCAATTGCACGCATGAGCTGTAGTCGAGTGCGGGCACGGCAGTTGAGCAAGAAAAGGTGCTTTGCTCACGAGTTGTGTATTATATTTTTCTCACAACCGTAAAACAAAATATTGTTATACAAAACAACACTAAAACCAATATGGACTTATGGAATCCAGCTATGGGGCTCAGCTAGTACATCCAAAATCGACATCCTGGAACGATTCTAATCCAAAGTACTGCGAGTCATCGCAGATGCCCCATGGTTTGTCCCAAACCATGTAATCCACAGAGATCTTCGCATCGATACAGTTAAAGAAGAAATCACAAAATATAGTGCTAAATATCGTGATAGGCTCAGTATACACCCTAACAACTTAGCCGCTAGCCTGTTAAATATCAATGGTGAAGTACGGAGACTCAAACGATACAAATCTATGGATCTTCCTCAAAAATTTAACCACTTAGCAAATTTTATTTAACTTTATTTAACTTAACCTAATTTAATTATTTAACTTAACCTAATTTAATTTACTTACTTATAACCTAATCTAATCTAATATATCTAGATTAAGATCTTTTAAAAGGCCGCGTCGCTGGAAGTAGCCTTACATGTCAAAGCGAATGTCATGAAACTTGCTAAATGCCCTAGGGCAGCTTGCACATTAAATAGATGCTATAAAAAAAAATTGTTAAAGATTTACTGGAATATGTGACCGTTTTAATTTTAATAGGAAATCAGAACGTCGCGTTATTTAGTTGCAATCTCGTTCACTTTTTGTAATAAATTCAATAGCGTATAAAGTGGATATCTTTTCTCAATTTCAAAGTACGAATTCAATATGAATTCTGTGCTCCTTATTTCTCCAGGGGGTCAGAATCTCAAAGCGAGGACACAGCACGGTATAGGGAAACGTGGGCAGAATGGGGTATTTAACGTTTCAGTACTTGTATCAGACATTTCGTCGCCTGAGAGTTATTTTGTTCCACACGCCATTTTGCAGAAAATTGACTTATCAATATCAAGATTATGTTTAAAGTGTTCCCTTTCCTACAACATATCTAAAATTTGCCTTCGTTACCCAGGGCCGTTCACAGAAAATCCTCCAAGAAAGGTATAAATTTAAGACTCGCATTTTGATATACAGGGTGGTCCACATAGAAGGGTCACTATTGGGATCTTATAAACGATAAGAGCTACAAAGAAGTTCAAATTAGACAAATTGACAAATATTGAAAAAAATGAATGCTTTCAGTTTACAGTGCGTAAAATAATCTACAACTTTTTCCCCAAAAATATTTTTGTACCAACAAGTGAAACCGGTTATTAGCGATTTAAAAAAATGCACATTTTGATTTTTGTATATTCTAGCGTACTAGGGAACTTTTTTTAAAACATTAAAGCATCAATGAATAGGTCTCAGAAAGGGGAACAATTTATCTAATTTAACTTCTCTCTTACCGTTTACGAGATGCCAATAGTGGCCTGCACTTCTATGTGGACCACCCTGTAAACTATGTAATTGTGTATAAAAATCAGGGACTGAGAACGGAACGAAAACGAAAACGTTAAACGAAATTAACCAACATTTTTTTAAGAACAAAAACGATATTATTATTTTTCGTTCAAGAACGAAAACGAAATAAATATTTTCCAAAACCGGTTTTAACCGGTTTTGTCGCTACTTCAATTTTATTTGTTAAACACAAACGAGAATTTACATTCTGTGCTGGGGAGACTCCACGAGGCAGTAAAAAATCTCACTTGAAATAAGTGAACTTCATTTTTCTCAATATATTTACGTGAATATGTATTAACAACTTTATTGTTTATACTTGCAATTTCGTGTAACACAATTAACGGTACAGATATTCTTTATTTCTAATTTGATTTTTAGATCATCAATATAGAATATACACTTGATTGGATATATATTATCAAGGTGTATGTTTTATTTGCGTTTTGACATAATAATAGTAAAATGTATTCTTACTTCGAAAAGGACTAATGTAAAAGAAGATTTATTGGAAGATGTGTTGCTAGTTAGATTTAACGGAATGTGAAAATGCATATTGTATGGTATGTACAATACCAACTATAAAGTTAAAATATGTTTCAAGTTTATATAAGTTTTTTTTAATATCTTTTTTATTTATAACATTTAGTACCTAAATTATCCACTTGAATTCATTCCTTTGTCTTGTTAAATAATTACAACAGGATCTTATTTAATTCAAATGCATAGATTTTTAGTACTAAAACAAATTTAAAACAGCACTTGCTATATTTTCATATTTTTAGATAAAGATCGTGTGTCTAATTTAACCTAATCACGTTGTGTTTTTGCACCTTACGGGTGTTAAACTTTAAATATTAATGTGTTTAACGATTTGTTAAATTTAATATGGCGATTGTTCGTCAGTCTAAAATATTCTGTCCGTGAGCATCAAACCCCATCGTCATCGTTTATATTTTAGTTGAGACGCAAATATTGTTATCGTGTTTATATATGGTTTTGACTAGAAAAAAAATGATTTTTGACGGCAAAACAAATATTGTAAAACCGGTTTTAACTGTTATTATTTCGGTTCACGAAAACGAAAAAAGAATTTTTTCGGTTAGAACGAAAACAACGAAAACGATATATTTCGTTTTCGTTCCGAACAGAAACGAACGGAATTTTTTCCGTTTTTAGTCCCTGATAAAAATTCGAAAAAAAAATTGAAAGCAAAATGTATAATATAATAAGCCAAGTCTCTAGAGTTCTTCGGCTTTGGCTACATCTTTTTTCTTGCTCTTTTGTCGGGAGGGTATGTGTCGCTTTTAGTTAATCTTTTCAATGCTGCCCCTTTCCGGTGTTGTAATCAAAAGTAACTAACGAACAAAAAATTTGTATACAGGGTGCCCATTTTTCTAACCTGTTGTATGGGTAACTCCGTTAATATTAGAGATACAGAAACGTTTAAAAGCAAATTTGTGCAGAATTTAAGGGGAAATCTGATGCCATTTTCAAATTTGACCTACGTCATCAACTTTTTGAAATATTAAAAAAAAACTGAAAAAGGTCAGTTTTTTTAAACTTGAATAATTCCGTAACCATATGAGCTAGAATAAAAATAAAAATTGACTTTTATAGATATTTTTACGTAGATTTTAAATATGTTAACGAAATTTTCATAGCACTCTCGATTTTCGAGTTATAGCACAAACTTGCATTCTTTTAAATGAAAGTCATAGTTTGCTGTGGTCTTATTAAAAAGGTTATTTTTTTCTCGTTTTAAAGATATAAGGTTTGTTATGCTTTACTCTTATAGTTTTTCTTTAAAGAAGCAAAAATCATTTTACATGTTCACAGCCTACTAATAGATGGGAGTTGATGTTCTTTTTTTTCGATGTGACATTTAAGAGTTTTTTCTTATTGTTAGTGTAGCAGTTATTAGCCAATTACAAATTTAAAAAAAAAAAACCTTAGAGTTTGTCAAATATAATTTATTGTTTGATTTACGTATAAATCTCTCTCTCGTGTTGATCAAAAATTTTTGATTGAGTTTATTGTACATTTCAAAAACATTGTGTTCTTATGAAAAAAAAAACCACATGCATTTGTATTTCTATTACTACGCTTGTAATAGAAATAGTATAAATTCAAGTGAAATTATTTATGGAAAGGAGCTAACCAAGAAAGAAATTATTTTCGTTATTAAAAACCAATTTAAAAAATAAGGGCATACCAAAAACCTTGATAATATTTTTTCATTAAAAAACATTGTTTTTGAAATTTATAATAAACAAAAATTTTGATCAATACGAGAGAGAGACATGCGTATAACAAACAATAAATTTTATTTGACAAACTGAGATTTTGTTTTTAAAATTTGTAACTGGCTAATAACTGCTACACTAACAATAAGAGACAACTCTTAAATGTCACATCGAAAAAAAAAGAACATCAACAAGGGATAACTCCCATCTATTAGTAGGCTGTGAACATGTAAAATGATTTTTGCTTATTTCAAGAAAAACTACAACAGTAAAGCATAACAAACCTTATATCATTGAAACGAAAAAAAAATAGCCTTTCTAATAAGACCACAGCCAACTATGACTTCCATTTAAAAAAATGCAAGTTTGTGCTATAACTCGGAAATCGAGAGTGCTATGAAAATTTCGTTAACTTATTTAAAATCTACGTAAAAATATCTATATTAGTCAATTTTTATTTTTGTTCTGACTCATATGGTTAGGGAATTATTCATGTTTAAAAAAATCGAACTTTTTTAGTTTTTTCAAAATATTTCAAAAAGTTGATGACGTAGGTCAAATTTGAAAATGGCATCAGATTTCCCCTTAAATTCTGCACAAATTTGCTTTTAAACGTTTCTGTATCGCCAATATTAACGCAGTTACCCATACAACAGGTTAGAAAAATGGGCACCCTGTATACCTTTTTTATAAAAAAAAAAAAATCATCGGACAATTCTTTCAATTTTTATTTTCAATTGTGGTAATTAATAATTTTACCGCCCCTACGAGTGCCCGAGTTGGCTTAGTGCTAGCGAATAGCGACGTGTCTGAACGTATTCAATTAATAATAATATTTCTTAAAAACATATTTCACCAGGGTATACATATACGAAGCATAGACAACACAAATGTAAATGGGTATAAACTACAGACTAGGGGTGGGTCTACCATATTTTCCTAAAGTCAAAGCGGGACCTGCCGACCTTTTGTTTTTTTTTTATTACAAGAAATTGGCACAACAAAGTGGGGGAAAGGAAACAAAATGCGCCGCAGGCGTTTTTTTTTTTAATTTTAGCAGATCAAACGTGTTTTAATGCCAAATTAGATGATGTTGATTACATATTTTATCATCACACTCTTCTGATTTTTTTATCAGATCGCCCCACACTCCTCACAAACTCATTTTTAATAGGGTTAAACACTCACTAATATTATATATTTAGGTAAAGGAAATATAAACGTAATATTATCATAAATTATTAAAAAATAAAACTATTTCTTGTGTTTTAAATTTATTTTATTTTATTCGTTGCTGTTCTCATAAGTTTTAACAGTATTTGTAAACAAAATATTGTGAATTATGCTCGGTTTTATGTGTTTCATGTCATTAGATGTTCCTTATTCAAAATATACTATAACTACACCTATAAATATAAATAAGAAAATAGTTAAGGGTCAACTTTGAAACGGTATTTGTGTTATTTGTTTTGGTTTGCACAATGTGTTTGCTTCGTAAAGCGGGGATTTTTTCATATAAAAGTAAATATAACTGCTACTATATAGTACAATTTAAGCGCCCATCGCAATTTTAATAACATTATTTATTGTACAGTATGGCATATAGCCACAGACGGATGAGCAGATACTAGTGCCCTTATAAAAATGTTGAAAATGTTAACATCAAAATACCCTCACATCAATCATATTATTTTCTGGTCAGATTTGTGTTCTTCAAAATGAGTACCTACCGCTCTTTTTAATTTTATTTTAAATCATCGAGCAAAAATGTTCAAAAAGACGTGAACTTGTACAAGAAGTGAATGCCATCCTCAGTAAAATTGAAAAACAACTGCGTTTATAGTTTATAACTAGGGATTGTAAATTTACCGACTTTTTGAATTACCGGTAAGTAATTCGGTAAAACTGTCAATCAAAACCGGTTTACCGGTAATTTACCGGTAAATCATATTATTATATACAGGGTGCTTAAAAAATGGCGGATCAACGCCATACTACACTATACAGTAGCACCTTCTAAGTATTAGAAAAATGTTTAAAAAATTCTACCTTCATTAAATCTTGGAGATATGAAGGTCTGAAAATTGAAATTTTACATTTTTATTATCAGCCCTATTTGATTATTTCGACAACTTTCTGAAAGCAACGGGTTTTAAATAATGCCCAATAATAGTGTTTATGTAAATTAGAGAAAAAATCCGTTTGTGAAGGAATTTTATTTTTCATGTTTTGCAAAAAAAAAGTATAATAATGATTTGGCAACCAAGCGATTATTTTGATAAGTTAGGTATTACATTTTAAGCTACCTATGAAATTTCATTGAATAAGTCACTTGACATAAAAATTCCAACCTGTCATTCAGAACGTCATTATCCTTGTTGTATACTTTAATCAACAAACGAAAATGTATTCAGCCCGAGAATACAGAGATATGCATTTGGCATTTGGCAGATGTAACATCATTTATGTATTGTAGCAATTATTTATTTTTCCTTCTAAATCTGACACACTAGGTATATCATGACATCAGTAAAGTGTCTTGTTATTTTAGACGCCTACTAGCTATAATAACACAATTTCAATATCCTATAAATACGTCTTTACGTGAGATAGGAAAAACAATAGGTGATGTCGCTCGATTACCAGCCGGTACAATTTTAAGACGTTTCAAGTATCATCCTTATCGTGAACGCCCCTTTCAAGGACTTTAAAATAGTGATGAGATGAGAAAAATTGAATTTTGTCGGTGGTTTATCAGAAAACATAATGTCTGATGTCCTTCCAGGTATTTATTGAAATACATTTCTGCAGCCATAATATCATTTCTCATACAGAGAATAAAGCACTCCAACATTTCATATTCATGCTTATTTCAAAAATGATCTATTGAAAACTTGAAAATCACTAACTTGTTCGCACTAAAAAAAAAAATGTATTATTTGACAGTTGTTAGTGACAGTCGTTGCAATTGTTTAATCACGACACCAAGGCCTACTGTGGTGAAACCTTTATTTTGAAAATTTTCATATTTTCCCCAAGTTAAACATACCGGTGCTTTACATGGTTGAAAAGAATTTTTTATGGAGATTTCAAAAATGTAAAAATCCAGTATGGCGTCCATAAGAAAAACAAAAGTTGGCTATGACCGCGCGAAAAGTAGTAGGCCTAGAATATTTTTAATGTCATTTTTAAAATCCTTATTGGTTACTTCTCCTATCCTGAAAATTTGGCGCAAAAATCTTTTCAAATAAAGGTAATATGAAGGTTTTAAGAAAATGCACATTTTTGGTTTTTATGGTGGTACTACGTAACAGGATGAATTATTGAAAATGTAAAACTGGATTATTCTTACGCATGTAATTGCGCAACTTTTTCCCCATTTAACCGATTTTGTATTTCTAAAGGTTTCCGAGATACCCATGTACTTCATTTTAAACTGGACACCCTGTATATTAATACCTATTATTGTTAATTAAATCCCCTTAATAGTAATTTCATGCGGTTCACTTACGTGCTTTCAAGGAAAAAGGGACAAAGACAATTATTTACCATGCCGATTGGGATTTGTTTTAAATAAAATATTTGTTTTTGCCATTTTTAACAATTCAAACAATTCAAAAAAGTCCCAAGTGTTACACATTGTCGAATTCAAAAAAAAATGCTCTACAAATTGGCGTTAAAATCAGATATAGCGTCCATAAGAAAAAATGGACCTGATGATAGTTTAAAAAAAAAACGAAAC
Source organism: Elmis aenea (assembly GCA_947652605.1). Classification (NCBI taxonomy): domain Eukaryota; kingdom Metazoa; phylum Arthropoda; class Insecta; order Coleoptera; family Elmidae; genus Elmis; species Elmis aenea. The sequence continues at coordinate 18,665 of CANTFG010000179.1, read as the reverse complement.
GTCGCACGGAAAATATAGTTGGGGATTCTGATTCCTTGCAAAAAGTGGTCATAAAAAAGTTTTTACAGAAATGAAATTCGACATCAAATGAAAAAGTTACGGGCAAAAAACAAAAATCCACTTTTTTACTTTTTTCCCTATATCTCAAAAACTAAGAGCTAGATAAGTTCTGTTTGCTTCGATTTATTAAGCACCTCAATATACAACTTTGCCCCAATTTAACCGAAGTCGTAACTCTTACCGTTTACGAGATCCCCATAGTGGCCCCCGAAAAACGAGAACCCTGTATATGCCTGATGTTGATAAAGACTTTTATTCTGAAGTAGTTTTGTTTTAAGTTTTTAAGAATTAATTGCGTTGTTAAGTTCATATAATACGTAACTATAATAATTTACTTGCTTGCAATACTATTTTACTTTTTATACCATTATTTACAGTTCTTTATTAAGAGATATTTAAAATATTCATGTTTAAGTTTTTATTTAAATTAATGTCTCATAATTGTAAAAAAGCCAAACTTTTATCATCGCAATTTGGTTATTCTTATTATAATTATTGTAATCTAAATAAACTTAACTTATTATCCAAATAAGTACTATAAAAATACCATGCACATGAAACAAACTAATAAAAAAAGTAATTATTAGCTGAGTAGGTTGTTCCATATTCATTTTGAAAATGGTAGTAACTCAAAATTTCAAACAAACGCGATACAATATTGGCATTTGTTGTCAATTCCAAGGCTTGCTATTTAAAAATGTTACAATTTGTTCTTAACTTTATCAAAAACCCTTAATAACTCGAAAATTATTGCAGATAGGTATAGGGAATGCTAATAGGGATTACTGCAAAATTGAATTTTGCATTAGAAAATTTAAAAAATATTGGGCATTGTATTTAAAAAAAAATTAGTTATGGTGGTCTGAAGTTGTAATAAAATTAAATTAAATTTTGGACATCCTGTAAGTAATGCATCGATTGCAAAAATTCCAGCATGAACTGCAAGGTTTTTTTATGCATAGTCTAAATTTGAGCGTTTTCACTTCAAAAATGGCGGTGGTAGATAATATTAAGCATCACGATGAAAATCGAAAAATTTTCAAAAAAAGTCCAAAAATCTCAAAATGGCTGCACTTAGGTATAAGGAATGCTAATAAAAGTTCCTATAAAATAAAGTTTTAAATCCAAACACGCAATAAAAAATAGACCATTGTAATTGAAATAAGAAAGTAGACGTCAACTTCCGGTATTTCCGGAAGTGTCGCCATACTGAAAATATTTTCATTAAACAGATCAGATGCCATTATGGTCATAACCAAAATTTCAGATCCATACCCTTTTTCATTCTTCATATATTTTTAATACCCGGTCTCAATCAATCACCCTGGATGTAGCAGTAATAACTCATTAAAAAAATAGAAAAAGAACATTTAACTGTTCCACAGCCATCTTAGCGACCCATGAAAAAAAAATGAAGTTGGGGGTGATATCTCAAAAATGGTAAGTGACAAAAAATCTAAAACAACAGTTACATTCTCCATTATAATGTACCTTGAGAAAATACTAATAAAATTGATCTGATGATTAACATTAAAAAGTTACGAGAGAACAAAAGAAATTCAACATTTTCATATTTTTTCTATAATTTTAATTTCGAGTATAAGACGCACCTGAATGTTGGAGGCAATTTTTCGAAGAAAAAAGTGCGTCTTATAGTCCGTAAAATACGGTACATTATAAACAATGCAGTTTACACGCTTCAGCGAGGTGATAATTAAATATCAAAAATGCGCTAATCGTAATCAACAAATTGGGATTCATTGTTTGCAGTGCGATTTATGCTATAAGACTGATCGGAATGTTTAATCATTGCGAATATTTCTTAATCGGATTCAAGAATTTTTTATTGCCTAATATTAATATCAGTGTCATAGGTTATCAACACATTCAGAATTTTTTCAAGCCCATGTTAATAAAATAAACCTATATATTTCAGCACTTTTAAATAGCGAGCACAAATTAATGTTGAAATATGTAAAAAAGAATTTAATTTCCTAAAAGTATTGCAAAAACAAGTTACACCACAAAAACTAAAGTCTATAGGTAAATTAGACATAAAAATAATTGCAGGAGTTTTACCCATGTTTACATTTTTTATTGCGTTATTATCAGTAGGTTTAAAATTACACCAAAAAGAAATTACATGCAACAAAAATTACACCCTGAATAAATTTGGCAAAAAAAAGTTACACAATTTGAAGCTTCACAGTGAAGCAATTTCACATTTTTTTCAACATTTTAAGTATTTAACTTTTCTTTAATTTATTATTTAAAATTTGATGCTACTAAGTGATGCTCCAAAGTGATAAATGTTTAAGCGACTTCTATTTATCATTACTTTTCAGTATTTCACAATACTTACCTTTAACTCAAGGAAGGGGCTATATGTCCACTGGCGGAATAGCTTATACAGCGTCATTCAAAAAGTTTGCAACAAAAGGGAAACATTTTTATTATCGATTTCTCAGAAAATTTTATTCCTGATAAAAGTTTCTGCATGGTCTAAAACTAATTTTAAGATAAAAAAAATATCATTAAAAAGTCATAGGACACTAGATTTTAACGATTTTTGAAATATTAACAAGAGTAAAGTGCCCTTATTTTAAGAGATACAAAAAAAGTTTATAGGAAAAACTTATTTAGAATCTCAAAATTAGGCTAGATATGAGTTTGATGGTCAAATTCTAATTTTTGTTTTTTAAGAAATTTTAACATTCAAAAAGTCTGTAACAAATGGAAAAGTTTTTTATTTTCGATTTCTCAGAAAAGTTCATTCCTAATAAAAGTTGGTGCATGGTCTAAAACTACTTTTAAGATTAAAAAAGATTATTAAAAAGTCATAGGACACTAGATTTTAACGATTTTTGTAATATTAACAAGAGTAGTGTCCTTATTTTAAGAGATACAAAAAAAATTGGAACAAGTTATAGGAAAAAGTTATTTGGAATCTAAAAATTAAGCTAGACATGAATTTTGACGGTCAAATTCCAATTTTTATTTTTTAATAAATTTTAACATTCAAAAAGTCTGCAACAAATGGAAAAGTTTTTATTATCAATTTCTCAGAAAATTTCATTCTTAATAAAAGTTGGTGCATGGTCTAAAACTTATTTTAAGATGAAAAACAATTTTTGAAATATTAACAAGAGTAAAGTGCCCTTATTTTAAGAGATACAGAAAAAATTATAGGAAAAAGTTATTTAGAATCTGAAAATTACTAGATATGAATTTTGACGGTCAAATTCCAATTTTTATTTTTTAAGAAATTTTAAGCACTTTACTCTTGCTCATATTTCAAAAATCGTTAAAATCCAGTGTCCTATGACTTTTTAATAATTCTGTTTTATCTTAAATTTAGTTTTAGATCATGCACCAACTTTTATCAAGAATGAAAATTTCTGAGAAATCGAAAATAAAAAACTTTTCCATTTGTTGCAGACTTTTTGAATGTTAACATTTATTAAAAAATAAAAATTGGAATTTGACCGTCAAAATTCATAACTAGCCTAATGATTCTAAATAAGTTTTTCCTATAAACTTTTTTTGTATCTCTTAAAATAAGGGCACTTTACTCTTGTTAATATTTCAAAAATCGTTAAAATCTAGTGTCTTATGACTTTTTAATAATTTGGTTTTATCTTAAATTTAGTTTTAGACCATGCACCAACTTTTATCAAGAATGAAAATTTCTGAGAAATCGAAAATAAAAAACTTTTCCATTTCTTGCAGACTTTTTGAATGTTAAAATTTATTAAAAAATAAAAATTGGAATTTGACCGTCAAAATTCATAACTCGCCTAATGATTCTAAATAAGTTTTTCCTATAAACTTTTTTTGTATCTCTTAAAATAAGGGCACTTTACTCTTGCGAATATTTCAAAAATCGCTAAAATCTAGTGTCCTATGACATTTTTTTTTATCTTAAAATTAGTTTTAGACCATGCACCAACTTTTGTCAGGAATAAAATTTTTTGAGAAATCGATAATAAAAATTTTTCCCATTTGTTGCAGACTTTTGGAATGACGCTGTATAGACTTAGAAGTCCGCCGGACGGCGGATTTTATACTTTATACCTACAGGCTCTTTCCGCCGTTGAAGCTGTATTATGCGCACGCGCGGCGGATTCGAGGGTATTTTATAGTTACATTCCGTCGCACGGCCGAATTTCTTCTATAATTTGTACACCGTGAACATAACATCCGGAAAAACTAGAAATTTCCATCTTCTCCATATTTAAACATGCATGCAGTATATTGTCCGGTTAAGTTCGGTTAAGACAACAAAAACAAAAAATTTATTATAAGCTATATTTGCATGTTACATTTCACAAGCCACTTGCCGCTAATGAAACGTTTCTTTACATTTACGACTCAAACTAGCTTTTTATTAACCAATTGGCAATACCAACACGGCAGGTTTACAAACTCTCGTTTTTAAACAATTATCGTATTAACATTTCGTTCTTTCATCGCTGCACTGTTCATCAAAATCGCATTTGTCGGCAGTAGTAGTTCTGGATGTAGAACAAGGCCTATTCCATGGATCAGTTGGGCAATATTGTTCTAAAACAACGTAAGATTAATTTGAATAAACATAAAAAACATATGCTAGATAACAAAAAAAAGGATACTATTTTACCTTGATTTACTTACTATTGGTCTTTAGCGTAAACCTAATAAACACAATACTAGGTACTGTATAATTTGCTTATTCATAAAGATAAACCCAGCAACCCATACTTCAATAAAATGAGATTAGTTGTGTCACAGCCAACTGTGGTTGCCGTTTTAAAAAAGTCAATTTTGGCTAATATCTCAAAAATCAAGTGTTCCTTATCAAATGAGATAATTTTTTCTAATTCTTTGTAAAATTGTCTGCAGGTATAATTTCACATTTTGATTTTAAGGTAGGTAGGTGGTTATGGAGTTATTTACAAATGAAAAAATTGTCTGTTTTTAGTTTTTCCACTTATTTGTGTTTGCAGTTTAGCCAGATGGACTGGACATAAGAAACACCATGTAAATAATTTTAAATCTTTAACTAGTCGACAACCACTGTTGACTATTGTCAACTAAGATATCAAGGAATTCGATTTAAACATTTACAAATTTCATATTATTTTTGCTATTCGGTGAACAAAAGTGTAAAATAAATTGGTTGTGAAAATAATTTTGTAATACTTAAAAGTCGACTTTTGTATTGTTTTTATTGTATATGTATTTTGATTAAGATAGTCTAGCAATTAAAAAAAGTTGTACCATAATCATAAGACGAAAAGCTGTTTTTTAAAAATTAATACATCTTCGTTTATTTTAAATTTAATGTTTTACTTTTTAGATAAACTTTGCGTTAAACGGCAAAACGAGATTCTTTTAGTTTCATGGCACCCTTTAGCTTCGTAGGGATTTTTTTTAAGCCTAAATATCAAAATAAATATATTAAACCTTATATTATTGAAAAGAGGTAAAATATGCTTTTTTATGAGGTCATAGCCAACTATGGTTCCTATTTAAAAAAATGCAAGTTTGTAAATAAGCTAAGAATTTCAACGATAATGAAACAAATAAATGGTTTCATTTTATATTGCGTAAAAAATCTACCACTTTTTCTTACAAAATATTTTTGTACCATCAAGTATAACCGAGTTATTAACGATTTAAAAAAAAACCTGATTTTGTTTTTTATTTATTATCTAGCGTGCCATGGAAATTTTTAAAAACATTAAAGCATCATTGAATCGGTCTCCGAAAATGGAACAATTTGTCTAATTTAAACTTTTTTGTATCTCTTACCGTTTACGAGATCCCAATAGTGGCCCTTCTATTTGGACCACCCTGTATAACACAAAATTCGTCAGTTGATAAGAAATAAAAAAGTTGACTATCGAATTTTAAAAACGAAGCAGACTGGGTAAATGTTTACACCGCCAGACAATTAAGGTGTTTGTCTAACCTCTTAATACCAAATTTCAGATCTCTGATGTTTATAATAATAATATTGTAAATAAACTGGTGTGGCCACCAAATGACTTCCGCCATATTATATTGTGTGTATTAACGTATGTATTTGTGTATTTGTGGGCGAAAGAAGTTTAAAATGCCGCTCCTGGCGCTCTAATTACCCTCATTTTTGTAAATGACGTCTGTCATAATGACGTTTCATGCGCGTGTTTATCAAGGATAGTAAACTATAAGGATCCGACAAAATTCGTTATTATATTAATAACGTAATGGTGCCTTTCCACGTGAGAGTAAACTACACTCGATAGCAGCGTCGCCAAGGATACAGCCAATCGCGAGCTACTCTCAGGGGCTGTATCCTTGGCGACGTTGCTATCGAGAGTAGTTTACTCTCACGTGGAAAGGCACCATAAGAGTGTTATTAATGACGTCAGCTATGACGTCACCTAAGACGTCTAACGAATGTTATTTATAACGTGACAGATATGTCATATGTCACCCATGTATCAAACGTTCAGGTGTATGTAAATCAACCCATTTGGTAAACGGAAAACCTTTATCTTATTAGGCAAACGAATTAAAAAGAACTTATTTAGTAAAAAAAAATTATTTTGGTGAGTTATTTAATAAATGTCACCCTACCTATACACAGGTAGAAATTTTCTGCCAACAGTTTAAGTTTTTTACTAAACTCTCTCTTAAAAGTAGTCAAATTATAAACCATGGTGACCAAAGTTTTGTTCCATTTTTCAGTAATATAGGATTGCTAAACAATTTTTTAATTTAATGTGTTAATAATTTTAAATAGTAAAAAAAAAAATGTGTAAAGTGGATGGAACAAATTTGGCTTGTGGCCCTGTTAAATACAGTGAGTTTTTGGCATTTCTTAATCCATGATTGTTGTAGGTGTTCTTATTTTGGAAATCTATGATACTTGATGTTTTGGCCTTTAGTTTTCTCACTGTTATTAGTGCAATTCTCCACAGCGCAACCTCTACCTCCTCTTAATGTATTCATGGTTTAACTTAAACACGATACCGTTTATTAGGGTGAAAACTACATGATTTTAATTTCTTGTAATAGATTTTTACAATAAAGTAGTATGCACAAGCTTTTAAAACTGCTGTTGCATCAAAAATACATCATGTTTTTAGTTTTTAGGCAGTTGCAGTTACGGAGTAATGAATGAAAACGTTGTATAAAACATCTACAAAGCAAAAACATGTAACAAGAAAACAATTCGCATCCTTATGGGTATAAAAATAATATCTTTACATCCTTGCAGCAATAGCGCTGCATTTAAATTGTATAGGTTTTTATGTGGCATATTATAAAAGACCAATTAAGAGCGGTCTGAGTTCTGTAAGCAAAAAGCGATGTTTTTAAACATTAAAAATCATTACTTAGGATTAAAATTGTAAAGCACCTTTTGTATAAGTTTTTTGTCATAAGTCAAAATTTAAATGTCATTCAATATAAAATGAGCACAAATTATTTGCTATAATTTTTTTTTATTTGTTACTTGCACCACGCTATAACAAATAATATAAATTCAACTTGGATTTAATATTTGCTACTTAGATTAATATTTGCTAAATGAATTTAATGTGTGTCACTTGGATTTAATATTTGCTATTCGGATTTAATATTTGTTACTTGGATTTAATATTTCCTACTTGGATTTAAAACTTATCACTAGGTTTTAAAATTTTCCATTTTGATTTAATATTTGCGACTTGGATTTAATATTTGTCACGTTTATAGATACGAGTAAAATGTAAAGGACGAGGTAAATGATAATTGGATAATAAAACATGGATATGAAGAAAATATAACCTAAAATTTATTCAGTCTGATCAATACATTAAATAAATGTTATTTCAAAAATAAACAATATGAAAAGAGCAAGCATAATACGAAATTTGCTTCATTATTGCATCAACAATGCCTTCTTCGCTTTTGAAGGTCTTCTACGTTTTCGTTTTGACTCGATATCAACATTTTTCGCTTCGGAAGGTGGAAAAGCTTTCTTCAGCCTAACAGCTATTCCTACAGTATGTTTGCAAATAAATTTTTTAAAATAAGCAGGACAATCACACTGTGCAGCCAAAAAGTTGCCATCATTAGGGAAAGTAACGTTATAGCTATAGAATGAATTAATTTTAAACTCATCGAATGTTTCAAAGCAATCAACTTTTATATCTTCATTTATCGTTTCAATTTTTCTTGAGGGAAATGTATAAATTGTAGTAGGTACTTGATGATGACGATATACTTTTAATATCTTTCTTAGTCTTAGCCCAATTGTAAGCATTTGTCCAAATATCTAGGGTTACAGTAGGTTCTGTTTTAAATATTTTTAATCCATTACTATAATTTTCAGACAATTGTTCAATGTATCCAAAAGTTAAAGTTAAGAAACGAGACATTGGTAATCGTTCTCTTAATGTAGCTTCTTGTTTAATTACATTGTTGAAACTTTCTAAGGCATTGTTAGTACTAGGAACATCACTACAAATACCTTCGAACCAATTTCGATTGTTTTTAATCCATTCCCTGGTAAAATATTGAACAAAATCTGATTCAGTCTCATTCCAACAATAACTCTGTTGCCTTCATAAAAATATCTTCTGTTTTGCTCAATTGTAAATGTAATTGTTGTATGTCATTCAATATTTCCTTTTTAATTTTGTTATCTTTGATAAGTTTTTCTAGCTTCTTGTGTATGTTTTTCTCCATGTGAAACCAACACATAACGATTAATGTATTTTTGTCAAAAACATTTTTGAATGCATTTCGTATGCTTGGTGCAGCATCTGCAACCAGCACATGTGGATTGAAATTGTAAGAAAATATTTGCTCAATGCAATTTTTAAGACTTTGAAATGTGAATCTAAAATCTTCCTCTGATTCTCCTGAACAAACAGAAATTCCAAAACAGTGAAAATGCCTATCTTTGTCTGTAGTTCCTAGTACTAGCACGGGGTATCCTTGCCAAATCAACTTGTAAGTTGCGTCAGCATAAATGTGGTTGACGTATTTTGCATTATTTAAAAGAGCTTTAGAAATTAATTCGAAATGGACAAATATTAAATCTAAGTAGCAAATATGAAATCCAAGTGGCAAATATGAAATCCAAGTGGCAAATATTAATTCCAAGTAGCAAATATTAATTCCAATTAGCCATATATTAAATCCGACTGGTAAATATTAAAATTCAGTAGCAAATCTTACATCCAATTCCAAATGACAAATATTAAATACAATTGGCAACATTTCTTTATTTTTATAGTGCAATAATTAGTGACAGAATGATTTATATCTATTTCATTTTATTTTCTTTTTATGGCAAAAATTATAATTTCATAGCATTGCACATATAGCAAATTGATTAATTATAATAGCGTCCACAATTTTTTAAACTACATTCTTGAATTAAAATTATTTCATTTCAATTTATTTTTATAGCATTTAAATAGCACCCATATAAAATCATTTCCGGAATGCTCAGTAATACATTAGTCTTGTGGGAATGGGCCATCCTGTCTAGTTTAGTATCCTTGCGTGTTTATGACATCAACAATCACAGTGTTCTTAAAAAATATTTTTGATTTTGTTAATTTAATTAAAACTTTTTTTATGGAAATTCAAGAAAGTTAAAACAAACGGCTTTTCACTAAAAAAAAACAAACTCCATCACATACTAAAATTTGAAAAAACATTGTTGGATCAGTTTTAAAAAAAAAATCAAAATTTTTATTTTTTTAAATAATTTGTAATTTTTAATTTCAGATAGTTGAGACAAACGGCGTATTACTAAGAATAATAAACTTTGTAACATATAAAAATTTGTAAAAAAAAGTTGGAGCCATTTTCGAAAAAAAAAATTACGAATGTTGAATTTTTTAATTAATTTCATAATATTAAATTTCAAGATAGTTAAGACAAATGGCATTTTACTAAGCAAAATAAACTCTATGAGAAAACCGAAATTTTAAAAAAATTGTAGGAGCCGTTTTCGATAAAAAAAATTTAAAAATGTTTAATTTTTGGAATAGTTTTGTAACTTTAAATTTCAGATAGTTAAAACGAACTGTATATTACTGAGAATAATTAAATCGTTTACATGCTAAAATTTGATAAAATTGATGAAGCCGTTTTCGAAAAATTTTTTCAAAATTTTAATTATTTGGGTAATTTTGTAATTTTAAATTTCAGATAGTTGAGACAAACGGCATATTTCTGAAAATAATAAATTCCATAACAAAATAAAATTTGAAAAAAATTGTTGAAGTCGTTTTCGAAAGAAGATTTCAAAATTTTGAATTTTTGGAAATAACTCCGTAGTTTTAAATTTTATCAAAAAAAGTTATAGGGTTTTTTTATAGAGCTTAACATAGACTACAATCCTACATGAACAGATTTTTTATATTTTACCGTTTTTATGTAATTTTGGATTGTCGTTTTAATTTGAACACCCTGTATTTTATTAAATATTTACACGCACTTTGTACAATACTTTTAAAGGCTCTATCGAAAACTGCTATAAAAATGTACATTTTTTAAGTCTGGCACATACACACAAACATACACCCTTACTCACACGAACGTCATCGCGAAAATAGACAAAACGGGTTCAGGGGACTTCAAAACGTGTAGATCCGTCAGGTACAACAATTCAAACATTTTCGCCGTGACAATATTTTTTTCATACTACGTATGGCGAAACTAAAAATACAAGAATATTACGTTTTTCTGTTTTATCAGGATCAAAAACGAACATTATCAGTTTAAATTCTTAATGAGCAAATAAAAACACACTTCTGTGCTAATTTAACCATTATTCAACCCCTTACGGCTTTCAAGATACCCATGCCGTTCGCATTGAACCAGACACCCTGTATTTACTTGTCGACGTAGAGTTTGTCAGCGTAGAGTATGGTGGCGTAGAGTTTGGTAGCGTAGAGTTAATTGGTACTACCAAAAAATTGTCAACAATTAAATAATTTAATGAGATGAAAAGAATTATACTAACCGCATGGAAGTGGTGTAGGCGCCTTAGCATCATCTTCCCAACAACAATAATAATCCCTAATCTGTGTTACATTTTAAACAATGAAGTTTACACGCTTCAGCGAGATGATAATTAAATATCAAAAATGCGCTAATCGTAATCAACAAATTGCGATTCATTGTTTGCAGTGCAATTTATGCTATAAGACTGATTGGAATATTTAATGATTGCGAATATTTCTTAATCGCATTCAAAGATTTTTTATTGCTCAATATTAATATCAGTGTCATAAGTTATCAACAAATAAGCAAAGTTAAGTACACGAATATCAAATGCTAGCGTTCACATAAGCAAAGTAGTGGATATGCGTTGCAAGCCGTGTTGTTTGAGCTAACAAGGTCCAAGCTTCTTGCAATACCCCATAACAAGAACCAATCACAGTGATCTTTGGATTAACCCTGCGTATGCGCAATGGAAATCGCCATTAAGGTCAATACACATTATAGGTACACTCTCGCTCCAGTCGCGGTCCACTCTCGCTCCACTCCCGGTCTCGAAAAATTCAATTGCATGTAATTAAATGTGGCCGTTCACACTATAGGTACGCTCTCGCTCCAGTCGCGGTCCACTCTCGCTCCACTCCCGGTCTTGAAAAATTCGATTGCATGCAATTAAATGTGGCCGTTCGCACTATAGGTCAGGGATGCGCCAACTAGGGGGCGCGCCCCTATTTGGGGGCGCGACGAAAGATGCGGGGGGCGCACTGACAGCCATGATATAATTTTTGAAGAAAATGTTTAGTTTTTTCCCATTTTATATATTTTTTTTTGTTGACAATGTTGTATTTCTGTAATATTTCGTATCGGTTGATCCAAAATTATTGATGCCTGCTAATTTTAAAGCAACACAAAAAATTGCGGGGGCGCAAGTTGACATGCTGAAAAAAATAGGGGCGTGGCATGAAAAGTTTGCGCACCCCTGCTATAGGTAGTAGGTACGCTCTCGCTCCACTCCCGCTTCAAAATGCAACTCATTCTATTTTGTAAGCGTTACGTCAGTGCGAACAGATTGTAGCAATACATTTTTTTTTTATTTAGTAGTAATTTTTTTCGTCTTTTTAATACAGAATTACATTGTCTGTATCAAAATGCGAGTCTTAAATTTATACCTTTCTTAAAGGAAAGGGGAGCCCGTTGTCTATTGCTTCACCGGGGCTCGAATTTTCTGTGAACGGCCCAGGTTAATTCAGCACACATTTAGCACAACATTTTCGTCTAAGAAATTCATTTGAATTACAAGCTGTAGGGGCTATTATGTCTACAGCCACCTTCAATTCACAACAAATTTGTCGTGTTACAGAAACAGCACAATCAAATAGTTTATCAGCACACACTAGCACAAGGTTAGCACAACATATTTGACTAAACAAAATATTTAAATTACGTGTTGGGGGGCTATCATGCCTATAGTCCTTTCAACTTTAAATTATATTGTAGCCCAACGAAAAGATCACAATCAAATATTTTATCAGCACACGCTAGCACAAGGTTAGCACAACATATTTGTCTAAACAAAATGTTGGAATTACGTGTTAAAGGGGGCTACAATGTCTACAGCCCCTACAATTTAAATTGAATTTGTAGCTCAACGAAAACAGCACATTCAAAACTTTTATCAGCACAGTTTGGTACAAGCTCGCATAATATTCTACGTTTAAATAAAATTAAAAATCAAATGTGGCGGGCCGAGAACCTGGGCAAACTTTATTTCTTTCTTTCAACTTATGTTTTTCTGAATTATTATTACTATATTATTATCCAAAAATCGTTTCCAGTTCTTTATTCGATAATGAAATCATTGGTATCAAAGAAAAGAAAATATTGCTTTATTTTATATAAAATATATATCGTCGCCCAAGAGTTATTTTGAGGTCCGTCACCTTAGCAGCACCACTTTCTCCAATCATAATAAAACTTATGCCATAATTTTGTGCTAATTTTGTGCTATTTTGTGCCGTAAAAATAAAATTTTGTGCCAACTCCAGAAAAAAGTTATAAACAATTTTCACTCGAGGTTGCTAAGGTGACGCGTAAACACCACTTTCTCTGAATGTAAATTTGTTTATGCCATAATTTTGTGCTAATTTTATGCTATTTTGTGCCGTAAAAATAAAAAATTTTGTGCCATATCCGTAACGAAGTTATAAACAATTTTCACTCGGTGCTGCTAAGGTGACGCGTAAGCACCACCTTCTCTGAATTAAAATTTGTCTATGCCATAATTTTGTGCTAATTTTGTGCTATTTTGTGCCGTAAAAATAAAATTTTGTGCCAACTCCATAACGAAGTTATAAACAATTTTCACCCGGTGCTGCTAAGGTGACGCGTAAGCACCACGTTCTCTGAATTAAATATTGTTTATGCCATAATTTTGTACTAATTTTGTGCTATTTTGTGCCGTAAAAATAAAATTTTGTGCCAACTTCATAACGAAGTTATAAACAATTTTCCGGTGCTGCCAAGGTGACGTGTAACACCATCTTAGGTATCTAAATTAAATTAGTTGTTATAATGTTGTACTCTTTATTGTTAACTCCAGAACGAAGTCATAAACAATTGTTTAATTGTAGAACAAAAATTATCATATTTTTAGTTAATATTTTATTGTAATTGCCAGTAAGTTTTAAATTGTTTAATAAGTTTATAAATATTAAATAACATTTTACAATGCAAAACTATACGAGTCAGCTATACAAGACAATAATCAACAAATTATAGTTCCTAAAAAAACTGTAAAACTTAAACGAAAAATACTACAGTAAAAAATACTCTATTACATTGTCCACTAGACAAATATTAATTTAAGACAAATAAGAACACCCGTATAGTTTTCTAAGATTAAATTATCTACAGCAATATGTAACAAATACAGACTTTTTTATTTAAAAACATTGGAACTACTTCACTTTAGCGGCAGTTGTCGAAAATTGATAAAATTTTGTGAGTTAATAAAACTAGACTTGCTGAACTCAAATATGTTAAAATTACTTGGCGCTCTCATTTATGGACAGATTTCAAAAGAATTATTCTCAAGTCTGCCGAAATGGCATGTGGGACAATGAAACAGGGTAATAGTAATAATAGGAAAAAAACTACCTGGTGGACCGAAGAAGTCAAAAGAGAAGTAAAGGAAAAGAAAAGACTATGAAAAAAATACTTGACAACAAGCAAACCAACAGATTACAAAAAATATAAACAACTAAGTGAAAAGGCGAAACGGACTGTGCTAGAAGCACAAGAAAAGACTTGGTAGGACTTTGGGAAGGCGGCTCATGGATGTTTTGAATCATAAATCTTAGGATAAGGATGTAACATCTGCATAGTTAAAAAATAATAATTTATTGTATTAATCACAAGATACAAAGTATATATTGTATCGATGCCTGCGGAGGCAGGGTTTTTAAGTTAAGCTAGATTTTTACTGTAATACAGAACGGTCGAGTTTTACTTTTCTCTGTTAATAATTTTTATAATATATTTTGATCTAAGCTGTTGCGTTTATATTCAAAAACCCATACTTCTCGCTAATACAACTAATTTAATTTAGATACCTAAGATGGTGTTACACGTCACCTTGGCAGCACCGGAAAATTGTTTATACCTTCATTATGAAGTTGGCACAAAATTTTATTTTTACGGCACAAAATAGCACAAAATTAGCACAAAATTATGGCATAAGTTTTATTATGAATGGAGAAAGTGGTGCTGCTAAGGTGACGGACCTGTTATTTGGTTCCATATCACATGTAGATCGTTTTGAGAAAATCGTCTTTAAAGTTTCTGTTTTTATTACTCCGTTAAGAATAAATATTTATGCGTTTAATTTTTCTGAACAAGCCTTAAACTAATTAATACATTACTTAAATGATAATTTCAAAATTAGGAAATTATATTCAAATTTTGAGTTACTATTAATTTCAAAATGAATATGGAACAACCTACTCAGCTGGATATTACTTTTTTTTTATTAGTTTCTTTCATGTGCATGGTATTTTTATAGTATTTGGATAAAAAGTTGAGTTTATTTAGCTTACAATAATTAAAACTCGATCTTGTGGGACAAAACAATCACAAAGGAAAACAAAAAACGAATATATATAAGCATAGTACAAAGTATAATCACATACGGAGCCGAAACATGGGATATGACAAAAAAGAATAGAAACAAACTCATGACGACGGAAATGGATTACCTCAGGAGAAGTTGTAGAACATCAAGAATAGAAAGAGTCAGAAACGACACGATCAGAGAAAATATGAATATGGACACCAACATAATAGAAGTTGTCGAAAAGAAGCAACTAAAATGGTTCGGACATACGAAAAGGATGAAAAATACAAGATGGCCAAGGAGAATTCTGGAATGGATACCGGCCGAAAGAAGGAAAAGAGGACGCCCTAGAAGAAGCTGGCGGGACGATATAAATGAGGCCATGAAAACAAGGCAATTAGAGGAGGACATGTGCTACGACAGAAGAGAATGGAGACTGGGGACGGAGAAGCGGCGCAGACCGTAGAGAAATCCGTATATATATATATAATTAAAATAAGAATAACCAAATTGCGATGATGAAAGTTTAGCTTTTTTACAATTATGAAACATTTTTTTAAATAAAAACTTCAATGTGAACATTTTAACTTTCTCTTAATAAAGAACTGTAAATAATGGTATAAAAAGTAAAATAATATTGCAAGCAAGTAAATTATTA
This sequence comes from Elmis aenea, assembly GCA_947652605.1. Lineage (NCBI taxonomy): Eukaryota > Metazoa > Arthropoda > Insecta > Coleoptera > Elmidae > Elmis > Elmis aenea. The sequence goes on along the minus strand of CANTFG010000179.1, from coordinate 2,862 downwards.
TAGTTACGTATTATATGAACTTAACAACGGAATTAATTCTTAAAAACCTAAAACAAAACTACTTCAGAATTGTATTATCTTATTATATTATACATTTTACTTTAAAATGTTTTTCGTATTTTTATACAGAATTACATAGTCTACAAGGGTGGTCCGCATAGAAGTGCAGACCACTATCGCGATCTCGTAAACGGTAAGAGCCACAGAGAAGTTAAAATTAGATAAATTGTTCCCCTTTCTGAGACCTATTCATTGCATTGAATAAAAAGATAAAGGAATGAGCTTTTAATACTATACTGCAGCGTTTGGGCGGCGACGGAAATTACGACATAAATGGCCTCTGATGACGGCCGGTTTTGACAGGTCAAACAGTCAAGAAATTTAGGGTTTTGTGTGCTAAAATGGTTAGCTGCAGATCTTGTAGTCTTACTAGGTCAAAAAAATGTTGAAGATTACGTTTCATAGGTAAGTAGACATTAATATTTTGTAGTGTAATCATGTATTGAAAATTTGATGTGGTGTGTCAAATTGGTATGTCATATTGTTACCGTCAGCGCTATTGTCTCCACTCTTCGACCAATAGCGTGTGACGCTCTGACACGCACCTGACATAAAGAGGACAAAATTTCACAATCGAGTCAGTCGGAAATCGGATTTTTTAATAAAGTGTCACTGTCATTTTCTTAAAATTTAAATTGTATTAGAAATAGTTTTAAATTAGTGTTAATAATGTTCGAACAATTTAAAAAAACCAAAGAACAACATTCGTCGCCCCTACCAGGTGACAATATCAGTGGCGTGCATTTGTGTACAGCATATTTCTTAACTCTCATAATAAACAATCCAAATATTGATACATGCTGTCGTTTTTTTAATTCACTCAACCACGAAACAAGAAATAAATAAGTAAATAACAGGCTCAATTCAAAACAAAGCAAATGTTTACATTAATCTATACATATTTAAAAATGTTAGATACGCCACTGAGAAGCGGAAACATGCATCCGCCATATTGAGAGGCTAACCTGGACGCCTTAGTATTGCTATAACGCTCCTTCCTTTATCTTTTTATTCAATGATTCATTGTCGCTTTAATGTTTTAAAAAAAGTTCTATAGTAGGTACGCTAGATCAGGGGTGTTAAACTCGCGGCCCGCAACGAATATTTTTGCGGCCCGGCCAATATACCGACATACAATAATATATAATAAAATAACAAACCGACGCAGAATAAAAATAGATAAAGAAAAAGATAGATAGAATTCGCTAAAGTGTTTTTAATTATACTCCTTCTTTGATATTATTAAACAAACAAAATAATTTTTTGCGACCCACCTAAAGTTAAACCTTGTTTGTATGGCCCAATTAAGCCATTGAGTTTGACACCCCTGCGAAAGATAATAAACAAAAATCAAAATGAGCATATTTTTTTTAAATCGCTTATAACCGGTTACACTTGTTGGTACAAAAATATTTTTGGGGAAAAAGTTGAAGGTTTTTTTACGCACTAAACTAAAAGCATTCTTTTTTTTTCAATATTTGTCAATTTGTCTAATCTAAACTTCTTTGTAGCTCTTATCGTTTATAAGATCCCAATAGTGACCCTTTTATGTGGATCACCCTGTACCTATATCAAAATGCGAGTCTTAAATTTATACCTTTCTTGGAGGAAAGGGGGGCCGTTGTCTATGGCTTTCCCGGGGCCCGGATTTTCTGTGAACGGCCCTGGGTAACGAAGGCAAATTTTGGATATGTTGTAGGAAAGGAAACATAATCTTGCTATTGATAAGTCAATTTTCTGCAAAATGGCGTATGGAACAAAATAACTCTCAGGCGACGAAATGTCTGATACAAGTACTGAAACGTTAAATACCCCATTCTGCCCACGTTTTCCTATATCGTGCTGTGTCCTAGCTTTGAGATTCTGACCCCCTGGAGAAATAAGGAGCACAGAATTCATATTGAATTCGTACTTTGAAATTGAGAAAAGATATCCACTTTATACGCTATTGAATTTATTACAAAAAGTGAACGAGATAGCAACTAAATAACGCGACGTTCTGATTTCCTATCAAAATTAAAAAGGTCACATATTCCAGTAAATCTAGTTACATAACTTTAACAATTTAAAAAATACTTTAAAGCAGTGTTTCCCAAACTTTGTCGGTCTGCGGACCCCTTTTTTCCACAGATTTTACGGCGAACCCGTCTTTGAGAATAGGTATTATAAACAAAAGCTTTTGTTTTGAAACTAGTTGGTTAGTTAGTTAGCCGCTCTTTTTTTGCCCTTAGGCGTAGGTCCGTCACCTTGGCAGCACCACTTTCTTCAATCATAATAGAATTTATGCCATAATTTTTTGCTAATTTTGTGCTATTTTTTGCCGTAAAAATAAAATTTTGTGCCAACTCCAGAAAAAAGTTATAAACAATTTTCACTCGAGGTTGCCAAGGTGACGCGTAAGCACCACTTTCTCTGTATGAAAATTTGTTTATGCCATAATTTTTTGCTAATTTTGTGCTATTTTTTGCCGTAAAAATAAAATTTTGTGCCAACTCCATAGTTATAAACAGTTTTAACCCGGTGCTGCCAAGGTGTCGCGTAAGCACCACTTTCTTTGAATGAAAATTCGTTTATGCCATAATTTTTTGCTAATTTTGTGCTATTTTTTGTCGTAAAAATAAAATTTTGTACCAACTCCATAGCGGAGTTATAAACAATTTTTACCCGGTGCTGCCAAGGTGACGCGTAAGCACCACTTCCTCCGAATGAAAATTTGTTTATGCCATAATTTTTTGCTAATTTTGTGCTATTCTTTGCCGTAAAAATAAAATTTTGTGCAACTTCATAACGAAGTTATAAACA